>SJYV01038152.1:407970-436479 GCA_006410875.1 Neotragus pygmaeus
TGGTGTTGGAGAAGACTCTTGAGAGTCCCTTGAACTACAGGAGATCCAACCAGTCCATTCTGAAGGAGATCAGTCCTAGGTGTTCATTGGAAAGACTGATGCTGAAGCTGAACCTCCAATACTTTGGCCACCTCATGCAAAGAGTTGACTCATTGGAAAAGACCCTGATACTGGGAGGAATTGGGGGCATGAGGAGAAGGGGACGACAGAGAATGAGATGGCTGGATGGCATCACTGACTTGCTGGACATGAGTCTGGGTAAACTCCAGGAGTTGGTGATGGACAGGGAGGCCTGGCATGCTGCGATTCATGGGGTCACAAAGAGTCAGACATGATTGAGCGACTGAACTGAACTGAACTGATCCCAAGAATAGCAAACAGAAATTTTCCTTCATACATTTACAGATCATAGAGATGAACAAGGTAAGTAAGTACCTGCTATTAAATCAGATGACTGCACTAAAGCTATCATTTCAGATTGCCTTTGTCTCATGTACTCAAACAAGCATTAGTAGTCTTCTGTACATGTGCATTATGTACATGAGCTTTTGTGTGCTTGTGTTAATTAATTTTTTATAACATGTGTTATCCTTTCATATATAAAAAATTTCAACTTCTGAATTATTCGCTGAATGTTGGAACTATTCTAAGCCAATACTCTATGTCTTAGAGGAAACCTCTCATGCAGAGAAAACAGATTTATGTTTTCCACAAGACAGAGGAGTTGGAGAACATTATATAGAAGAAACAACTAGTTTGTACAAAGAGCCAGTATTAAAAAGACAACCATTTTATGTTGTCATGTAGAAATATGAATACTTCTTGTAGATGGTATCAGATGACAAGACGAAGTATATCTGATAACTACAATATTAAGCTCAATTAGACAAAAAGGTACAGCGCTGCCTAATGGACAGCGCACATCTTTTGTTACATTACAATATACTTTGTGGAATTTGAGAATTACCCTAGAAAGTGTAGGGGAATTTCACACACTTTGTCTTTGTCTCTATATGAAATCTCAGTTTCAGAAACACCATACACCTATTTTGATGTTAGAGTAAAAACACTTCACCAAAAATGCAAATATCATTAGATGAATGTTATTGTTTCTAAAAAGAAAGAAAATGTATGTTCAAGAAATAACTTGGCTTCTCAAGTAGCTAACTACTATTTCTTTTGTTTCAGAAGTAGATTCACTTTTGAAATATAAAAACAAAATTCAGCAATACAATGGCAGAAAGCTAATTTATGATCACCACATAGACAGGTACTCTTTTTATTAAGAAACAAAAGATTGGCAATATTTAAGTTGTGCTGAGCTTCAGCCAACACAATTGTATTATAATCAGTTATCTAATTAAGTTGGAATGGTACAAATTTGTTTGTGTTAGACAGCTCAGAGGTCAAGATACCCAACACTAGCATGATTAGAGACTGGAAAATGAAAGCAACTTAGTCTAAAACTTTTTAGAGCAAAATATATACACATATTTTTGGTAAACTAGTGTAAATTTGTTTTTAGTTTTGATCTGTTGCTCAGTTTCAAATATACCTAGTAACTTTCCTATTGGAGAGTTGTAGTTAAAAGTAAATTAATGACCCTTTCTTTAATCAGCACTTTTAACTCAAGAAGCTTTTCATTTACAGTGTCTAATTTTAAAATAAACTACAATGCAATGAACAAATATAATAACTGAATACTGAACAAATATTCTAAAATCTTTAATATATTGGATTAGCAAAAATATTCATTGTGGTTTTTATGTAACATCTTATGGAAAAACTGAATGAACATTTTTTGGCCAACCCAGTATACAGTTTGTTCTCTGATATTAGGAATAATGAAATAAATCTTAAGAAATATATATAAGAAATATACGAAAAGTTGTGTTGTAGTATTTTCATCTATTAAAAAACATTGGCAAATAGTGTTTATCGCAAAGTCAATGGGGACATTTGGAATGATCGCCATCATGCCATTATTTTTTCAGTGTTCTTTCAAGTTTCCCTAACTTACACATGCCATTTGGGAAAGAGGAACANTATTAAAAAACATTGGCAAATAGTGTTTATCGCAAAGTCAATGGGGACATTTGGAATGATCGCCATCATGCCATTATTTTTTCAGTGTTCTTTCAAGTTTCCCTAACTTACACATGCCATTTGGGAAAGAGGAACATAGGCAAACTTAGTACTATACCTGGAAATTAATGGATCATCATGTTTGGTTATAATATACAATATTTGAGGAATAAAGCAAGTAAAACATCATGGTTTAAATCTGTTGCTATCAAACATCAACGCACATCAGAATCACTCAGTAGTGATTCTTGAGTGGGCTCAAGAATTTTTATTTCTAATAAGTGACCAGGTGATGTTAATACGTCTGAACCACTTAAGCGTACTTTTAGAACTACTAGTTTAAAAGCATATGAGTTTCTAATTTTATTTCTGAGTTATAGTGATTCAGAGAATGTAAAAAATTTTATTGTCCATAATTAGTAGAACAAGATGTTCAATTTCAGCCTAATGTTAAAATCCTATGAGTGAAAAAGTAATTGAATATAAGCTTAAAGTGTCTATTGAGAACAGATCTATTATAGCGGAGTCTGCAGTTCATATGACGGTAGAATACAGTGCTTGCTTAGAGCTCTAAAGATGAAAGCACTGTTGATATTGGCATAAGACCAAGACACTCCTGAGAGCAATTATTAAAGAAACAGTCAGTGTCACGATTGTAGGACCATATCAACAGTACACCCCAAATGGAGACGAGCAGCAAAGCAACACCAATGTGACAAAAGTTAAGGGAGATGCTCTGTGAGACAAAAGAAAGGTTTTTGAAGTCTCTGTTTGAAGAGTGACTACAAAGAGTCATGAATTGATACATAGCTCAAGAGTGTCCAGCTGAAGTGGACAAGGGGATTTAAAAGTCCACTTAGAATTTTTGAACCCTGATAACCTGACAGTGATGCAGGGGTGCAGTTTTACTTGCACAAAATCATTTGTCCAAGTGGTACATCTTTTTCTAATTCATCTCCCCAATTCAGGGATCTACTTCTCATTTTAGTTTTTAATGAAACAGTCAATTTTATTCAAACTCTCCAAAATATAAAGTCAATATGCTAATTGTTCTAAAATGTTTTACCTTTATATGATAGTTTTAATATTTCACCTTCTTTTATATTTTTTTTTTCTATATAGCTCTTCAATAGAAGGCAGGATCCCGAGTTACAGTTAGGAGCCTCTACTTACTATTCTGATTAAATCTCTTCTCAGTATTCATGGTCACCATTTGGCTTCTTAAATAAAAGCCTTTTGGTCTTTTCAATCACTTGCATGGTTTCATCACTTGTGAGATGGTATTGTTACTCATAACCTCATGATCTAATTTAGAATCAATCTTGATACTCAGTCTTGCATTTGTAATCAAATTTATAATCTACTTTTCAACTTATTCTGGAGTCATGCTTAGTTTAACTGCCAACATGTTAATGCTAATACACTGATGGATGTGACACAAGTCTGAAATATGGAGACAGGCATTTTCAATGAAATCCTCAAGATAAGCCACCAAGAAGAAATCATTCACTTGCATTGATCCACATTCCCTCAGCTTTATGTGAGCCCCATGGAAGTTAACATATAAGCATTTAACAAATTCTAAAATTGGGTCTTTATATAAATATGTGCAAGATTCCTATTGAATAAATTTGACCAGATCTTTTAGCACTTGCCCGTGTTTTCGAACATCTTTCTTTGATATGACTGCTGTGGTTAAATAGTAGAGAATATATAGGCACATCATTGGAATTGCACTAAGATACTGTGGTTGGTAAAGGAATCGACCCATAATGTTATTGTGCTTTGGGGTGATAGAAGAAAACAGAGACCGATGAGTGAACCATATTCACTGCTGAAGAGATTGAAGTGGAGAATTCACAGAATTATTATTTATCTTTTAATCATGCAGTCTTCCATGACTGCATTTCAATTCTGTATTAAAATTTCTGAGGTCAGTTTTCCCCAGAGTGAACTCAAAGCATTTCTATCCATTGCTGGAACCAACCCTCTAAAGAAGTAAAGATATTCTATTGCTCCAAAGTAATTTCCACATTCATATTGGAATTTTGCACACCTAGCATGTATGGCACCCCACTCCAGCACTCTNTCAGTTTTCCCCAGAGTGAACTCAAAGCATTTCTATCCATTGCTGGAACCAACCCTCTAAAGAAGTAAAGATATTCTATTGCTCCAAAGTAATTTCCACATTCATATTGGAATTTTGCACACCTAGCATGTATGGCACCCCACTCCAGCACTCTTGCCTGGAAAATCCTTGTACGGAGGAGCCTGGTAGGCTGCATTCCATTGGGTCCCTAAGAGTTGGACATGACTGAGTGACTTCAATTTCACTTTCACTTTTCACTTTCATGCATTGGAGAATCAAATGGCAACCCACTCCAGTGTTCTTGCCTGGAGAATCCCAGGCATGGGGGAACCTGGTGGGCTGCCATCTATGGAGTCACACAGAGTCAGACACGACTGAAGTAACTTAGCAGCAAGCAGCAGCAGCATGTATCTAAATATTCCTACCTAAAACCAGGCTTATCTGCCATGTAGTAAAACTATATCCAATCATCCCTGGTTTATTTAATTTGCCTTGTAGTGTCTGGATCTTCAAACATTTTCACAATTGGTACACAATTGGCTGATGTCTGAAGTTGTTTCAGTTGTGAAACAATGCTGGTTTGTTTTTTTTTTCCTCAAAGCATGAAGATATCATTATAATAAAGGGAATACATCAATAGCAAAGTCTACCATGTTGGTATCACTAAGAACATCCAATTTCCATTATAATTTTTTTCATTATGTATTTTTCTTAACAGAGAGAAACTCAAGCAATGAAAGAACTAGAAGCCAATCCAAGAAGTGTGTGATGTAAATAATCAAGTCATACTCCACCATCTTGCTGAGGAAAAGGAAACTGTAGGAGTTTTTTTTTTTTTTTTTTTTTTCAGTTTAAACCCAGTAAGGGTTTTAGGCCAACAAGTTAGTTCCTGAAATATGGAAAGAAAGCAACCACAATTCACGGTGGTACTCTAGAAATAATAGATCATTACATGACCTTAAGTAAGTCCAACTCTTCTAGACAATAGTTCCCTAAAACATGAATTGAACTAATTGAAATAAGTAATCGCAATTGTTCTTTCATCTCTTAACTCTAATAATCCTGTGTTTAAAATAAAGGAAGCAAGTATATGAGTAGAAAAAGATCATTAGTATTGACACCAGGCATTGCTTGGATACATCATTTAATCTCTCTGATTTTCAGCCACAATATCACCTCACACGTGTTAGAATACTATTACCAAAACAATAAGGTAAAAAATGGTAGTGAGGATATGGAGAAAAAAGAACCCTTGTGCATTGTTGGTGGGAATATAAATTGGTGCAGCCACTCTAGACCATGTAAGCTTCTCAAAAAATTTAAAACTACAATTACCATAGGGGCTTCCCAAGTGGCATAGTGGTAAAGAATCTGCCTGCCAATGCAGGAGACACTTGAGTTTGATCCCTGGATCAGGAAGATCTCCTGGAGTGGGAAATGGCAATCCACTCCAATATTCTTACCTGGAGAATTCCATGAACTGAGGAGCCTGGTGGGCTACAGTCCATGGGGTTTTCAAGAGTCAGATGCAACTGAGAATGCATAAATATAACTACCAAATGACCTATCAATTCCACTTCTCAGTATTTACCCAAAGAAAGCAGAAATACAAACTTAAAAAGATATATGCATCCCTATGTATAGCATTATGTACAACAACCAAGATACATTTAAAACCTAATTGTCCCTCAGTGAATGAATGGATACAGAAGATGTGGTGTATATTTGTATACACTGGAATATTCAGCCAAAAAAGAACAAAGCCTTTCCATTTGTGACAACATAAAGCTGAGTGCCAAAGAACTGATGCTTTTGCACTGTGGTGTTGGAAGACTCTTGAGAGTCCCTTGGACTGCAAGGAGAACCAACCAGTCCATTCCAAAGGAGATCAGCCCTGGGTGTTCTTTGGAAGGACTGATGCTAAAGCTGAAACCCCAGTACTTTGGCCACCTCATGCGAAGAGTTGACTTATTGGAAAAGACTCTGATGCTGGGCGGGATTGGGAGCTGGAGGAGAAGGGGATGACAGAGAATAAGATGGCTGGATGGCATCACCGACTCAATGGACGTGAGTTTGAGTGAACTCCGGGAGTTGGTGATGGACAGGGAGGCCTGGCGTGCTGCGATTCATGGGGTCGCAAAGAGTCTGACATGACTGAGCAAATGAACTGAGGTGAACTGAGGTGCACCCTAAGTGCGTTATACTAAGTGATGTAAATCAAACAAACAAGCAAAAAAGACAAATACTGTATGGTCTCACTTACATGTGGAATCTAAAATAAAATGTAAAGGGAAAAGCTTGCAGTACAAAAAGCAGAACAGTGATTGCAAATGGATAAAAGGAATACCAATACAATATTGTAGAGTAAAAAAAAATAATAATAATAAATAAATCAAAAAAAAAAGTACAAACTTCCATTATGAAAGAAGTCACGGGGATGTAACATACAGCATGGTGACTATAGCTAATAATACTGTATTGCAATTCGAAAGTTTCTAAGAGGGTAGATCTTAAATGTTCTCATCATAAAAAAAATTCTAAAGCTGTAATGGACATTTCCCAGAATTACTGTAGTGATTATTTCTCAATATATACAAACATCAAATCACTATGTTGTACACCTGAAACTAATATCACGTCATATGTCAATTATATATTTATAAAATAAATCATCAATAGTTTTATGTTTATAAAATAAATCAAGTTTTATATTTATAAAATGAATATAAAATGATTATATACTTATAAAATCATTCAGCATATATGAAAAGTATGACTTCAAGAAATGTCTTCACAAAACTATGGAAGCACTTAACAGGTATATAGAAAAGAAAAGAACAGTCAGTAAGATCACAGATTCTCAAGAGTGTCTCTAAAGGATGATAAGTGCTATATTATTTTCTAGAAATTTCTAAAACAGTGTAGACATAGAGGCTCAAACTAAGTCTTATTTGAATCTTGATTCCAACACTGTGCTGCAAGAACATGACATTGTGCCACAGCCTTGATATGATATAGTGTAATATACATCTTGCCAGGAGAAATACCAATAACCTCAGATATGCAGATGGCACCACCCTTATGGCAGAAAGTGGAGAAGAACTAAAGAGTCTCTTGATAAAAGTGAAAGAGGAGAGTGAAAAAGTTGGCTTAAAACTCAACATTCAGAAAACTAAGATCATGGCATCCGGTCCCATCACTTCATGGCAAATAGATGGGGAAACAGTGGAAACAGTCACTGACTTTATTTTGGGGGAGCTCCAAAATCACTGCAGATAGTGATTGCAGCCTTAAAATTAAGAGATACTTACTCCTTGGAAGGAAACATGACCAACCTAGACAGCATATTAACAAGTGGAGACATTACTTTGTCCACAAAGGTCCATCTGCTCAAGGCTATGGTTTTTCTAGTAGTTATGTATGGTTGTGAGTGGTGGACTATAAAGAAAGCTGAGCACAGAAGAATTGATGTTTTTGAAATGTGGTGTTGGAGAACTCTTGAGAGTCCCTTGGACTGCAAGGAGATCCAACCAGTTCATCCTAAAGCAGATCAGTCCTGGGTTTTCATTGGAAGGACTGATGTTGAATTGAAACTTAAATATTTTGGCCACCTAATGTGAAGAGCTGACTCATTGGAAAAGACCCTGATGTTGGGAAAGTTTGAAGGCAGGAGGAGAAGGGGACAACAGAGGATGAGATGGTTAGATGGCATCACCAACTCAGTGGACATGGGTTTGGGTGGACTCCGGGAGTTGGTGATGGACAGGGAGGCCTGGCATGCTGCAGTTTATGTGGTCACAAAGAGTTGGACATGACTGAGCAACTGAACTAAACTGAGTATACATCTACCAAATGTATATTATGCTTTTTAATGAATCTGTCTGTTGCTGACTGCATAACAAAATCAATTCAACTAGTCTCAGTCAGTCTGATATATCTATAGGTTTATCTCTTCTGACCATTAAATGAGATCGTGCATTTAAAGCACTTGCTTATAGTAGTCATTTAATAAATATCAATAAATAATTAGTATAAAAATAGCATAAACATTCTATTAACATGCAGTTAGAAATATTTACATGCGGATACCATTATTTCAATTATTTAATACCCTTGAATTTTTAGCTATGTCAAATTAACCTAAAATATTGATGTTTTCTTCAAAAACTGAGAAAGGTTATTAAAGATTATTAAATTTTCCAGATTCTATTCCTTTTCATGGGACAAAGGAAAAACATGGTTACCTGAAGATTTGTATTTCCATAGCACTACCATATCTGAAAGTTGGTCAGTGTATCCACACATATAACAGTGCAAGTAGTATTGCCTAAAACACAAATCAATACACTATCTATGTATAGACTCTGAACATTGTTTTTTAGAAATCCCAAGAAAATAACATCTCAACAAATATCTTTATCTTCTTAATATCTGAAATTCTAGAATTTTATCCCTCCCAGCATATTCTCCCTCCTATCTTATTCAAATACTCCTGAAAAACATACTTCCAATCTAATCATTGGCCTTTCAAACTTATTCTTGTCTATAATCATGGTTTTGACTAGCTGCTTCCCCTGACACAAACAGCCTCATAATACAGGTGACTTTTCCACTCCACTTTGCCGAGGTACTCACAATGCAATGTAAGCCTTTTGAAATAATTAAACAGCAGTGATACTGCTCACACTATTAACTAAATGCCTTTATTTCTATGTTTTATTATCACATTTTATAAGTAAATATATATTATATTTTACAGATCTTGAAAAATGCAAGTCAAAAAAGTTAAGTATAATCTTTTGCTCAGAGATATCCTATGTAAATAGGATCAAAGAACTCATACCCTGCTATTTTCATATATCAATAGTATTTTCCATGAAGATTAAGTATTTTTATAAGTAACTGTTCTAGTGAATGTGTGGCATTCATTCACATGTCTGTGCTATAATTGTTTTTAACAACTACATTGTTGATGCTAATTTTTCCATATAACAATATATTTATAAATAAACAGTGAGAATTTATGTATTACTTTAAAGTAGCTTTCCAAGAAGGGAATTCTTTATCCAAAGTTAATAAATCTTCTACTTTACTAAGTGCTTTATTTTGCTTTTCAGGAAGATCATAGAAGTTAACTTTAAATAAGATAACCATTTAAAGCCCTTCCAGTAATACTTATTTTTAGTTTAATGAAATATACTAAGTTCATGTTCATTGAAGAAAATGTAGAAAATACAGGGAAAAATCAAAAGTTCTACTGAAAAATTTTGTGATTTTACCAATCACAATAATATTTGTTCTTGTTTTCATCAGAGCTTTTCTGTACATATTACACTTATTTTTTTAAAAGACGATAATATACAATTTTGAGCTCTACTTTCTTTTTCATTTTATCAGAAGCGTTTTCTAATGTTCAATTCTCTTATTTTCTTCCCTATCTCAGTAGTCACCTCTGTATACACTGTTGCCTTCATCAGAAATTCAGAAGAACCAGTCCAGACACAAGTTTCTCTCTTTTGTCCAACATCAACAGATTACCAGTCCCTCACATGTCCTCCCCTAGAATAACTCACATGACTTCAGCTTCCCTCCAATCACATTTCCACTGTTTCTCTCATTTGTATTATTGCAGATATTCCCTTTGCCAGGTCTTTTCACCTCCACTCCAGTCATCTCGTATCCCAGTCTCCATGATCCTAGAGAACGTTCTAACATTGAGATAAAACCCTGTTATTCCAAAGATTACAATGACCCATTTAAGATAAAACCCTCATTTTTCACTGTAACACTGTTTGCTTTCACTACTTTAGCTTCCTCCATCTCTTGACATTGTCCCAGGTATAACTTGCCTTCAGTAAATGCCAACCCACTTTTTCTTCCCTGACTGTGTACTACTGCTCTCCATGAGTTTGTAAATTTCCTATTAAAACCCTCTTGTAAGGACTCTGGAGACACACTCTAGCTATGTTTAAGTCCTGGCTGTGCCTGCTGTTGACCTTGGGCAATTCACTTAACTGTTACGTATTTCAAGTTTCTCACTTGTAAAAGCAGTCTAGTAACACGGCTTACTCATGGCATAGTGACGAGGATTGAATCAGTTCATAATTGTAAGATGCTTGGAACAGTAACCCACACAAGTGTTGTGTAAAATGTCTATTAAATTGAGGCTTTCATACTGCCTGTTATAATGTTTAGCTTGCACAGCCTATTTAACTTTGCTGCTTCTGCTGCTGCTAAGTCGCTTCAGTCGTGTCCGACTCTGTGCGACCTCATAAACGGCAGCCCACCAGGCTCCTCCGCCCCTGGAATCCTCCAGGCAAGAACACTGGAGTGGGTTACCATTTCCTTTTCCAATGCATGAAAGTGAAAAGTGAAAGCGAAGTCACTCAGTCGTGTCCAACTCTTCCTAACCCCACAGACTGCAGTCTACCAGGCTCCTCCGTCCATGGATTTTCCAGGCAAGAGTACTGGAGTGGGTTGCCATTCTTCTCCATTTAACTTTGATATTACTCCAAAAGAGTTTTTCTGAAACTACACAGAGATGCCAGCATTTACTCTTTGATCTTTGTCCTATCTCTCTGCACACAGTATTAAAATCATATGCATTTGTGATTCCCAAAATAGCTATCTGAGAGAAGAGTTTGTCTTCATTGTTAGACTCTAGCACAAAGCCCAAGCAAGGCTCTACTACTTGTGGTCCATCAGTATCTGTTTTTCAAATGAACTGGCAATTTTGATGAAGATCTTGTTCACTACTTGTTCTTTCCATGTACACTATGTTTTCAAGACTCTAGTTAAATTAAAAAATATATTTTAAGGATCAAGTCTTACAATAGGTTATAAGCATGCAATCTAATTTTAAAAAGAGACTGAATCAGAATCTACTTTTTTTAATTAATTATTTTTTTAATTTTACTTTACAATGCTCTATTGGCTTTGCCATACATCGACATGAATCCACCACAGGTGTACACAAGCTCCCAATCCTGAATCCCCCTCCCACCTCCCACCACACAACGTCTCTCTGTAAGTTGCTATATTATTTTCATGGAGAAAACAAGTAGTACATGCCACATAATACTTTAAAAATTAACAACCCACCAGTCATATTTACTAAGATTCAAAGTTGAAGCAATCAGAACTAAGCATGGGAAGAAGATATGAAAGAAAGAAAAAGACATAGGCCTTACTTTTAAAGGAACTTAGCATGCTCTTGAGTTTCAGAACATACATCCACAAGATTATTGAAGCATACTTAAAGATCAGTGATGGATAAAACTCAGAGAACAAGCAAACTAGAAGAATGTAGTGTCCATGGATATAAAGAATACATAAATGGAATAAGTAGGACAGAATTTTTCAGCTCAACAATAAGATATATCAGATATGATTTTTAATTCAGATTGTAAATTCAAGACAATTGTGCAAGGATTTGAAGAGGTTAAAAATAGCTATGAGAGATGAATAGCACACTCAGTCAAGAAAGCAGAAATAAGACAGATAAACTGAGAAGATTTTTGGAGGATATAAACCAATTGGAAAATTCTCTCTGCCTGATATTTTATCAGGGGATGAAATGGGTGAGTATACTACAAAGCTTGTGAGTTTCTTTCCACACAAGTCTTTAAGGAAAGGTGAGATAAAGGCACTTTGTAAATGAAGATGTTGTGAACATATAGATATCTTGTAATACCACTAATGTTATTATGACATTTATAACAACAACATTAATAATAGTAATTAATAAAGTAATAGCACTACAACAGATGATAATAATGAAGACAAAAATTACCATTATATTAATTACCATTAATATAATGGTACATTAGGGAAAGTAAGACATAAGGACAAATATAGATATTCTAAATTATGTTATCTATATACATGAAAAGCTGAATACCTGGGTATCTAACATGAACTATACTAAAGAATATGCTGCTATTTTCCAAATAAAGAACTTCAGAGGCTAAAAAATAATTTCCAAAGTCTTTTGGTCTCCAAGTCACTCCTACACAAGAGGAATTTGATGAGTTAAGTGTAAATGCACAAGAAACATGTGGATTACATTTTCTTTAAAAATACACAAGTGTTTAAAAATTAAGGAGAAAAACTGTTTGGAAAATGCGTTTTTCATAAAGCCAAACCAAAAACACTTGAAATAGTTTTAGATTGTAGTATGACCTTCAACACTGTTGTGTTTATTTATTAACCTAAAAGATAAACACTGTTTTTCAATAGGAGAAATGAAGCCATAAAATATACACCAAGGTATGAATAGGAATGAATAATTTCTTAAAGATTTTACTGAGTTTTCTTTTAATAATCTCCCATCCAGAGATGTTCAAGCTAATTCCCACCATGTGTATCATACTCTCTGTTTATTCCATTATTTCTTCATAATATTTCTAGGTCACTTATTAGACGATACAACATCAGAATATGTATTTTTTTTTAATTGTCAACCTTCCCCTAGTGGTAGGGTTAACTGAATCTTTCTTGTACTCTTCAAACAACTCAAATATATTCTCAATTTGAGTCATTTTTG
Organism: Neotragus pygmaeus; assembly: GCA_006410875.1. NCBI lineage: Eukaryota > Metazoa > Chordata > Mammalia > Artiodactyla > Bovidae > Neotragus > Neotragus pygmaeus. The sequence goes on from SJYV01038152.1 coordinate 420,690, forward strand.
AATAATGTGGCCCATGATTTATTCCAATCACTGCCTGTATATTTGTTGGAAAGACACTTCCTAAGATGACACTTTGTTCCTATAAATAGGCAGAGCTCTTATGAAACTTGAAGAGCTGGGTTATTTTGAGATGTACTGGTAGGTATGTCAAGATTATAGAACATGCATTATGACAGGCAATGACTGTCTTCATGGCCTTCAACAGGTGGAAAGAACAATCAAACAAAAACAATGAAAAAAAATCATGTTTTCATTTTTGTTGTTGCTGTTCTCTTACCTGGTGTTTCTATTCAAGCATCTATGGCATTTCAGTGATTTGGGGTCATTACTTTTTTCTTGCATTATTTGTTTTATAATGAACATTTTGCCATCCTTCAAATTCTCCCAAGCATCATGCATTGCTTTCATCAGTTTTATCTCTTTTATGCCAAGCACAGAGTTTTGTCAATTATTTATGTGTACCTTTCCTCAAACTCACCCTTTCTTTTTTCTTTTCATTGCCAGCTTCCCAAAGGAAGCCCTTATCTCTCTATCACTGACCTGAATTTACCAAAAGGAAGAAATCATCAGTATCTCTTCCACTTCAAGTATGAACCCATAGCCTGCTGGCTGCAACATAGGCAATAGGCACTAACTCTGCCTTTCCGATTACTATTCATTCTACCACCTTTCTACTTAATAATCTTTGAAAACATCCTGTTGCTCGAAAGCTAAAACCTTAATCCAGAATACTAGAAAACATTTAGTCAATGCATATTTGTTGAAAGAATTCAAGTGTTCCTCTCATTTTAGCTCAGAGAAGGCAATGGCGACCCATTCCAGTACTCTTGCCTGGAAAATCCCATGGACGGAGGAGCCTGTTAGGCTGCAATCCATGAGGTCGCTACAAGTCAGACACAGCTGAGTGACTTCACTGTCACTTTTCACTTTCATGCATTGGAGAAGGAAATGGCAACTCATTCCAGTATTCTTGCCTGGAAAATCACAGGGACGGGGGAGCCTGGTGGGCTGCCGTCTATGAGGTCACACAGAATCGGACACAACTGAAGCAACTTAGCAGCAGTGATCCTATTAAATGCAGATTCTGATTCAGTAGGTCTGGGGTGGGACTGGAGATTCTCCATTTCTTATTAGCTTTAGTCATATTCTGTCACTTTTTGTGTGATCTTGTGTACATTATTTCAGGATCGGAACCTAAATGTTCTCATCTATAAAATGGATATATTAAGTAAAAATGTGATCATGAATATTAGTGAAATGCTTCTTCTTGTGTCCCATGACATGTCCCCTCAGACCACTGTAAACTAAGTTGCATTTTTCTTAGACAGAGCTCATCACACTTATCACATCCTATATGAAACACCAGACATATTTCTCTGCTTTTCTGTTATAGCAATTCAGGCACTATCCTCAAAGCAGCCCAGAAATGCAGACTCAGTGAATCCATCAATCAGTGGAGCTAGGGGTTAGTGCAAGGTCCCAGCCTCTGGTTTTTCATTCAACAAGTGCATTCAATATAGATTTTTAGAGAGACTGAAGCCCACAGAAGATTAAGTGCCAATATTCTCAGTGAGGACAAATAGTTTCCTTTCCTGTGTCATTTATCCTCATTTCTTCATTTCTGCTTCTGGGTACCAACTTCCATACAAGATTCATTTTAATAAGCTATTATCTTAAGTTTTGTTTTGGGCACCATGATCACTCACAGTTCCACCTGTTTTAGAATGGAATGAGAAACAGGAGAGAGAAACCTGGTTTATGGAGTAACTCTGATATCAAACCGAATGGGGACAATGGTAAATTTTGAAAGCAATTAGCAAAATTGGAATTAGCAAAATTTTTTATTTGTTTGCTTATTTATTTATTCATACATGAAACCAAAAAGAAAGAGAATCACAGTTTTGGAGATATCCACCTTAATAGGGATATCACTCAAGGAATGATGGGAAAGTCAAAGGCCTTCATGAAAATTTTTCAAAACTTTCATTTGCCACATCTAGGGAGAGAATTTGGTGAAATTCACACACTGGAATTTGATAGTAAATGTAGAAAAAGTGCAAAGGAGACTTAATGTTCAGCCTCAGTAGGTCTTCTATGATAAAATTATGGAGAAGATACAGAATAAGTAGGAATCTGAGGTGTGCAATGGTGATACTTGGAGTACTTAAGAAGACATGGATTAATGAAGAACACTAATATCTTTGAGAAGCTCAGTGTGACTGACATCTGTAGGACATATATAAGTAGGAAGAGATGATGTCATGAGAGAGAGATTCCATTTAAAAAATTTTTTGGTTTATTATTATTTTTCTTAATATAAATTTATTTATTTTAATTGGAGGCTAATTACTTTACAATATTGTATTGGTTTTGCCATACATTGACATGAATCCACTCTGGGTGTACATATGTTCCCAATCCTGAACTCCCCTCCCACCTCCCTCCCCATACCATCCCTCTGGGTCATCCCAGTGCACCAGCCCCGAGCAACCTGTATCATGCATTGAACCCGTACATATACACAATGGAGTATTACTCAACCATTAAAAAGAATACATTTGAATCAGTTCTAATGAGGTGGATGAAACTGGAACAGAATATACAGAGTGAAGTAAGCCAGAAAGAAAAACACCAATACAGAATTATAACGCATATATATGGAATTTAGAAAGATGGTAATGATAACCCTATATGCAAGACAACAAAAGAGACACAGATATATAGAACAGTCTTTTGGATTCTGTGGGAGAAGGCGAGGGTGGGATGATTTGGGGAAAATGGCATTGAAACGTGTGTATTATCATATGTGAAATGAATTGCCAGTCCAGTTCCATGCATGATGCAAGATGCTAGGGGCTGGTGCACTGAGAGAGACTTCTGATGTCAATGAAAATGACATGTTCCAGAATAGCCAAGGCCAGATGGTGGTCCATAGCCATCAGGAAAAATGAAAATGAAGTCACTCAGTCGTGTCTGACTCTGTGACCCCATGTACTGTAGCCTATGAGGTTCCTCCATCCATGGAATTTTCCAGGCAAGAGTACTGGAGTGGGTTACCATTTCCCTCCCCAGGGGATCTTCCCAACCCAGGGATTGAACTTGGGTTTCCTGCATTGCAAACAGGTGCTTTTACCGTCTGAGCCACTGTGAAGCCCCCTAAAGTCAATTTAACTAGTATAAAGCACAGCAATACTAATGTGATACATAGTGAAAGTGAAAATTGCTCACTTGTGTCTGACTCTTTGCCACTCCATGGACTATACAGTCCATGGAATTATCTAGGCCAGAATACTGGAGTGGGTAGCCTTTCCTTCTCCAGGGAACCTTCTTAACCCAGGGATCNTCCCAGTGCACCAGCCCCGAGCAACCTGTATCATGCATTGAACCCGTACATATACACAATGGAGTATTACTCAACCATTAAAAAGAATACATTTGAATCAGTTCTAATGAGGTGGATGAAACTGGAACAGAATATACAGAGTGAAGTAAGCCAGAAAGAAAAACACCAATACAGAATTATAACGCATATATATGGAATTTAGAAAGATGGTAATGATAACCCTATATGCAAGACAACAAAAGAGACACAGATATATAGAACAGTCTTTTGGATTCTGTGGGAGAAGGCGAGGGTGGGATGATTTGGGGAAAATGGCATTGAAACGTGTGTATTATCATATGTGAAATGAATTGCCAGTCCAGTTCCATGCATGATGCAAGATGCTAGGGGCTGGTGCACTGAGAGAGACTTCTGATGTCAATGAAAATGACATGTTCCAGAATAGCCAAGGCCAGATGGTGGTCCATAGCCATCAGGAAAAATGAAAATGAAGTCACTCAGTCGTGTCTGACTCTGTGACCCCATGTACTGTAGCCTATGAGGTTCCTCCATCCATGGAATTTTCCAGGCAAGAGTACTGGAGTGGGTTACCATTTCCCTCCCCAGGGGATCTTCCCAACCCAGGGATTGAACTTGGGTTTCCTGCATTGCAAACAGGTGCTTTTACCGTCTGAGCCACTGTGAAGCCCCCTAAAGTCAATTTAACTAGTATAAAGCACAGCAATACTAATGTGATACATAGTGAAAGTGAAAATTGCTCACTTGTGTCTGACTCTTTGCCACTCCATGGACTATACAGTCCATGGAATTATCTAGGCCAGAATACTGGAGTGGGTAGCCTTTCCTTCTCCAGGGAACCTTCTTAACCCAGGGATCGAACCCAGGTCTTACTCATTTCAGGTGGATTCTCTACCAGCTGAGCCACAAGGGAAGCTCAGTATGATACATAAGGGGTCCTTAATTTACAGGGTCCCATGATGAAACTCCAGTACTTTGGCCACCTCATGCGAAGAGTTGACTCATTGGAAAAGACTCTGATGCTGGGAGGGATTGAGGGCAGGAGGAGAAGGGGACGACAGAGGATGAGATGGCTGGATGGCATCACTGACTCGATGGACGTGAGTCTGAGTGAACTCGGGAGTTGGTGATGGACAGGGAGGCCTGGAGTGCTGCGATTCATGGGGTCGCAAAGAGTCGGACACGACTGAGCAACTGAACTGAACTGAACTGAATGATGATTGCAAGACGCAGTGATACATCTAGGAGTGAAATAAATGAAAAGCCAAAAGAGTTATCTTTTATATGAAAAAAAAAAAGCCTCAAGAAATAGTAGGCCAAGATTTCTATTACCCTCTGCAATGAAACATCACTATTCCTTGTATCTCCTTGAAATAACCTATAGCCTTAAAGTAACTGCATAATGAGGAGGAAGAATACCCAAGGTCTATCATTAGGTGTTGACAACTGAGCCTTACTTAGTACTAAAATTAAAGTGACCCTAATCCCTAATATATCATTGCAAATAGATTTCTGGCCTAAACTTGTCCTGCAATGGGTCCAGCTGTTTTGCAGACTTACCCTGTATTATTTTCTAAAACACTGAGTTTTTATTCAAAGATCATAAATATTGAGAAGCTGTTGAAAACCTTACATTAGATTTCTGATAAGAGAATCAGAGGTAATAAGATAATAAGGGTAAAATATCAAGAGCAAACTTGAGGTTATCCTACTCCTCCCACCCATGGTAGTGAATCAGATGTAACTCTACATTCAAGTTGGAGGCATGTGATCACAGGATCACAGAAAATCTGACAGAATGTAAGAATGGCTCCATAAAAGCTCAGTCACAATGCCAGCATGGGAAAGACACCTTCTATGGTTAGGACACTGCCTTCTCTGATGCAATGCTCATATTTAAGCGACAGGTATTATATGATGTCTGTCCTAGTACTAGAACACACAGGTGCAGGAATCAAATGTTGAAAGAAGGATTAACCACGGTCACCATACCTCTCAATAAGCTACAAGGGGGGTTGTGCTTCTCATTCTTGCAACTTTAAATTCTGCAGGATTTGAGCTCTTTAACCCTGGCAGGGAAATGTTTTTCTAAAGGATATATTAATACTAAAAATTCCTCCAGTCCGAAAGTCTCAACTTGTGCCTAGTTGTTCTGGGCTCCTTATACCTGTGGACCAGCGGTGAATAAAGGAGCTAGTAAATTGGCAGTGTTGCTGACTGTGATTATCAAGAATTTCTGTGGTCGCTGCCACATCATGGAGGCATGGAGGAGGAGTCTTTGAGACACTGAGGTGGATCACTGTGCCATCAGTTGGTGCTTCCATGCTCAATAATATCAGAAAAAGGCGTCAGCAATAACTGCCTGCAAAGGGACAAAGTAAACAAAGACTCAGATGACTAAGGGATGAAGGTCTGTGTTCTGCTTTCAGACAAGCAGCTAATGTGCCAACTGGAGAGCTGGCCAGGTGTGAGAAGACTCTAGTGGTAGAAGAGGGAGACAGTGAATAGCAGTTATAACCTTGGGACCCACAACTGTAGCAGCAACTAGAATCTGCTACACTCAATCAGTCTATTTTTAATCCTTTTTCTCAAGAGGTGCCAGCCAGATACACTTTCAAAAAGTTATTAAAAAGTTGAACTTCATGTGAGACAGTGAAATTTCTGAGCAGCAAAAAGAATGCTGTAGAAGATGATGATTTCGGGGTACGAAAGGGGTTCAGTGTTAAGGTTCCCTAAGCAAGCCTATAAAGCCAGCTTCAATTGTGGACTCTAAACATGAACTCCGGCAGCATCTCCATTCATATGCCTGCTACTCTGCCTTTCTGCTGGATAGTTTTTGTGGAAGTTATAGGAAGCTCACTCACCCTGCACATAGGGCAGCTTGGTAGTGTGAAATAAATAATTCCCACAGGGCACAAGCCTCAGCAATGATGGAAAGACCTGATGAAGAAGGACCCAGCTTTCTCTCCTGCAGAGAAACAATTCTAAGGGTCCTTAGCAGAACTGAACCCCCAGTTGCCTTCATTGTCAATCTACTCATCTAATCCTTCCATGCCTCATTCAGCTTACTCTATAATACAGTCTTTTTACTGTCATTACTTTACAAGAGTTATATAAACAGATATGGTGTCTCTAGGTCCTTTCTGCTCAGGGAAGCTGATTAAAACCCTACAAAAAATGCTTGCCTTGCAATATCTCATCATCTTCCCAGCAGCACTAAATCTAATTTATTTTTAAATGTATGAATCTAGCATAGTCAAATTTGGGTAAAACTTTTATTTAAGATGAAGACAGAACTTAAACTTCAGGAATTATAAAATTCCAGATTCAAGGTGACTCCTAATTGATGCCATTTAAAACAGAACCACTTATCGCAAAAAAAAAAAAAAAGAACTTGAATAAAATCATAAGTAGGTGAAAGTATGAGTAGGCATGCTGTGGTTAAGTGATAGGAGACATACTCATTTTATCAGACTAGAAATGCCCGGTGAATAAATGTGAATAGTTAGAAACTTTTATAAAATTCCTGAAGAAATATTATTTTATGTATTATTTCTGCATATATTAGATTAGAACTTTAAGAAAAATGCTAGAATTACAGAATATGAAACAGGAAAGACCTTAGAAAACTGCCAGTTCTGTACTCTTGTCTTTCTGCTGTCCCAGAAAAAGCAATGTACCATTAAGGTTAAACACAGAATCTGGAGCCAAATAAGCAGGGTTCCAGTCCTGGTAATGACCAAGTTACTGTAATTTTTTCATCTCTTAGATTTTTACCTGTGCAATAGGATGATAATAGGAGTAGCTAATTATAGAGCTATTGAAGAACTGAGTGACTTAATACCTAGCATATTTTAGAACAATTTGTCACACATTGACAACACAATAAGTCTTATTATTTTTGTTTTCTTGATTTCCTTCCTTCATCAGTTGTTTATGGAGCATTTACTATATGCAGTCACTGGCCAGGTACTAGGTGGCCAGTGGTATGTAAAGGTGGCCAGGTACTAGGTGGCCACTAGGTATGTAAAGATGACTGTCTCTGCTTTCAAGATGCTAAGAAACTGTGAAGAAATGAATACAAGATGGCACAGGGCATCACAATAGGATAAATGAACATATTTTCCTGGAGCAGTCTTTTCAGATGAGATGAAATTTTAACTAGCTTTTGAAGGTTAAATAAAGGCATTCTGGGTAATGGTTGCTGTTGTTGCTGATAATGATGATAATAAACAGTAATTAATAACACAGCCTGCAGTTAATGTGTAACATTTGCTGGGTCCCCATGATAGCCAGAAAATTTGCAACATCAGTTTGCCTTATTTTGCTTAGTCCTCATGCTTTTAGTTTCATTTTTTATGTTTCTTTGTTGAAGTCTAGTTGATTTACTATGTTGTGTTAGTTCCAGGTGTACAGCAAAGGATATATACATTTATATCCTTATTTAGGTCTTTTTCCACTATACATTATGACAAAGGTGTTGAATAAAGTTCCCTGTGCTATAGAGTAAGAACTTGTTGTTGATTTTATATGTTGTAGTGTGTATCTGTTAGTCTCAAGCTCATCGACCCTCCCTCTTCCCCTCTGGTAACCATAAGTTTATTTTCTATGATGGACCTAGAGATTATCATACTAAGGGAAGTAAATCAGGCAGAGAAAGACAAATATGATATGATATATGACATCACTAATATATAGAATCTAAAAAAAAAAAGAAACAAGTGAAATTATTTAAACAGAAATAGTTTCATATTTATCTCTAGCCTTGAATTTAGGAATCTAAGGCCCAGAGAGATTCTGAAATTTTCCCAAGGTCCCTGGGAGAGTTAATGGCAGGGTTGCGCAATGAGTAGGGGCAGAAATGCATTTTAAGCAGTCAGACAAACAGTGGAGAGCATTCTTAAGTATGAAAAAGCAAGGATTGATGCTAAAGGAGAAAAAATTCACAGTGGCTTGAGAACTGAGTGTTCAAGTTGTTAAAGATGGTAGCATATAGGGAGGATCTTGAATATTTTGCTAAAAGCTTGAATATAATACAGAAGGACTCAGTAGGAAAGGAGACATTTGTGGAAGTTTATGAGGAAAAAAACAAGAGTAGTGCTACCATTTACCAAGAAATTTATATCCATCCATTATCTCACTTAACTCTTTCAACAATATATGATCTATGTAATAGCACCCTTTAAAAACAAAAAGGAAGCATACATTTAGAAAGGGCAATTATTCTCCTAAGGATTTTGGAAAGGCAACCCTGGAAGCAGTATAATTTGCCACATCTTAATTGGCTAGAAGGATAAGAAGAAAGAAATGATGAAGTCAAGTCTGACACTGAGCTAGAAATGGTTCTATTAAATGAGATTTACAGGAGAGTGTAAGGGGTAGAGTAGAGTATAAGGAATTCAGATTTTGCACAAGGACTTTGCACTGATTATCAGACTTCCTATTAATAGAAGTTTTCAGATGAATGGTTGAAATATACACCTAAATTCAAAAGGAGATAGATAAAAATGGCAATGAGGGTAATGATTTGAAAAGTATTAATAAACTTTATTATTTTACTTTTCTGTGTAACCATCACGTTAATTGACCAAGGTCCAGGGCTATGGGCATCAGTCACTGGGAGATGAGAAAATTAAACTGTATTTCAGAAGAAATGCAAAGAAAAAAATGATGACAGAGTATTAATAATATTTGGCAATAAGACTGTGATCTTGAATCTCAACACTGTAGAGAAAAATAAAGATTAGCTTAACTTTTTTAGTTTGTATTTAATATATGAAGACTAAGCTACGTTTTTCCAGTAGTTAGATAAAACAGCCATGTTCCCCGAGGTTAATATAGAAAGAAAGGTGACAATGTGATAAGTGAAATAACACTTTGCCTTGACCTTGAAGATTAGTCAGAAAATGGAAGTAGGGGAGAGATTACCCTGTGACAAAATTCTCTCTCTGGGTTTGACCTTGGGGTGAGGAAAGTCTATTAGACAATGTGAGAAGAATACCATATCCAGGGTTTTGTGACTCACTCCTTCCATTGAGATCATTTGGGCAGACCCAAGACACTCTACAAAATGTGCTAAGGTGAGGTAGCGGGGTCTGATAAAAAAGGCAGAAAAGCATGGTTAGAGGCATGGTTGACACTCTCTTGGTCCTGACTCAATGGACATGAGTTTGAGTAAGCTCTAGGAGTTGATGATGGACATGGAATCCTGGTGTGCTGCAGTCCATGGGGTCTCAAGGAGTTAGACACGACTCAGGGACTGAACTAAACTGAACTGAGAGGGACCATGCTGGAAGTTACCAAGTCTGTAAGTATCCTTTCTGTGGTGGGTTGAGTCATATTGGGCCAAGACCAGGCAGATGTATGGAGGAGAATTACGTGTTTCTGCTAACTGACGCCAGAGAAGGCAATGGCACCCCACTCCAGTACTCTTGCCTGGAAAATCCCATGGATGAAGGAGGCTGCCTGGTAGGCTGCAGTCCATGGAGTCGCGAAGAGTCAGACACGACTGAGTGACTTCCCTTTCACTTTTCACTTTCATGCATTGGAGAAGGAAATGGCAACCCACTCCAGTGTTCTTGCCTGGAGAATCCCAGGGACGGGGGAGCCTGGTAGGCTGCAGTCCATGGGGTCGCGAAGAGTCGGACACGACTGAAGCAGCAACAGCATCAGCAGCAGCAGCAGCTAACTGACACTGAGAGAGTCAGCTGAATTAACCAGGTGGGAGATGGCTATACTCCTAGAAGGACAGTCAAACCCCAGGTTCAAAACCTCAGACTTGAGTTTCAGAGGAATACGTATAGGAGGCCCAACTACAAAGTGGACAAGGCTTGTGGAAAAGATATCAGCTAGCCTAAGTGCAAAGAACAGGGAAATTAAACCAAAATAAGACAAAACTAACAGTCACCATGAAAATATGTGAATGACATACCCCTTAGTCTGTCCTGAAAATTCAATTTCTTACCAAGTGAAGTAAAAGGAAAAAAAAAAATCTGAACCCAGTTTCTATCTTCTGTGCTTGTTCTTTGCTCCTATTTTTCTGTTCAACTATTTTTTTCTGCCTTTTGCGGCTTTAATTGAGCATTTTATATGATTTCATTCTCTCTTTGTACTTTGCACATTAGTTTTACATCCAACACCATTTTTTTTTCAATTTTGCAATCTTAAATTGAAATACAATTGATTTACTGTACTATGCTGGTTTCTGCCATACAACACAGTGACTTAATATTTTATGGATTATACTCCACTAAAGTGTTTATAAAATGTAAGGTATATTCCTTGTGTTGTGTTTATATCCAAGTCCACTTTACAGTTAACACTTCATGGGTAGTATGAGTACCTTAAAAAACAAAATAATCCTAATTTCTTCCCCTTATCCCTTGTATTACTATTCATTTCACTTATATATAAGCATGCATAGCAAACATACATAAGATACATATATAAGCATACATAAAATTTTTTTGTTATTAATTCGAAAAAATTGTTTGAACAATGAAGAATAAGAAAAATAAAATTTTTATTTTACCTTCTTTTATTCCCTTTCTTTGTGTAGATCTATCTGTATTATTTTCCTTTTCTCAAAAAATATTGTGTGTTTTAATATTTCTTGCAAAGCAGGTCTAGTGGCAATAGATTTCAGTTTTTGTCTAAAAAAGTTTTTATTTCTCCTTCACTCTTGAAAGACAGTTTTACAGGGTACACAATTATCTTTTTTTTTTTTTCCTCAACAACTTGAAATACATCATTTCAGTTTCGTCTTACGTGAATGGTTTCTAAAAAGAAAGTGAAAGTAAAGTCACTCAGTCTTGCGCGACTCTTTAAAACCCCATAGACTGTAGCCTACAGGCTTCTCCAGCCACGGGATTTTCCAGGCAAGAGTACCGGAGTGGGTTGCCATTTCCTTCTTGAGAGGAATCTTTCCAAACCCAGGGATCTAATCCCAGTCTCCTGTACTGCAGTCAGACTCTTTACCCTCTGAGCCACCCGGGAAGCCCCTAAAGAGAAGCTGGAAGTAATTCTTATCTTTACACCTTTATAGATATGGTGAATTTTCCCCACTTCTGACTTCTTCCAGAATTTTTTCTTTTCTTTGATTTTTCTATTTTATTTATTTATTTATTTATTTATTTATTTTTGTATTTTAAAAGCTTTATCCAAAAGTGTACTTTGCTTGTTTTTGTATTTATCCTGCGTGGTGTTTTCTGAGATTCTTGAAACTGACTTGATGTCTGGCATTAATTTGAGGAAATTCTTGGTCACTATTGTTTCAAATATTCCTTCGGTTCCGGTATTTCCAATATATGTATGCCACACCTTTTTTAGTTTTCTCACAGTCCTTGGTTATCTTGTTCTATTTTTCTTGCTCTTTGTCTCTTTCCTATTTAGCTTTTGAGGATTCTATTGATGCAACTTTTAGATTAGAAATTCTTTCCTCAGTCGTATCCAGTCTACTAATAAGCTCATCAAAGATCTTTTCTGTTTGTATTACAGCATTTTTTATCTTTAGCATTTCCTTTTCATTCTTAGGATTTCCATCTCAGTTTACGTTGTCCATTCTTGCAGGCTGTCTACCCATTAGAGCCTTTGGCATATCAGTCACAATTGTCTTAAATTCCCAATCTAATAATTCCAACATCCCTATCATGTCTGATTCTGATACTTGCTCTGGCTCTTCAAATTGTTTTTTTTTTTTTTTGCCTTTGATATGCCTTCAAATTTTTCTTGAGAGCTGAACAATAACAATATTGAGTAGAACAAATGGTTGTAAATAAGCCATTAGTGATGAGGTGGTGAAGTTTAGGGGAAGGGGGAGCTTTTTATACTCTCATGATAGAATCTGTCTTTCAGTGGCCCTATGTCTCTGGACTGTGAAACACTTCACAGGTGATTCACAGGTTTCTTTCTCCCCTCTTAGCTGAGAAAAGATGTCTAGAGAGGCTTGAGTTAATTACAGTCACCCCTTGTTATCTCTAGAGCTTAGTCCCAGTACCTGCCGCAGATACGAAACTTTGAAGATGCTCAAGTGCCATAGTCAGTCTTCGGTTATCCACAGCTGTTCTTCATCTGCAGATCCAACCAGTGACGGATTGTGTAGTACCATAGTATTTATTCAAAAAATTCATCTATACGAGACCCCAGGTTGTTCAAGAGTCAAACTCAAGCTGTTTAAGAGTCAGTTGTATTTCCTTCTATCACATGGTAGGCTAGAGTAGGTTAAAGTTGGATATTTGCTTTCTTCATGTCATTTAGACTCTGATAATACCCCAGAAGGGTAGGCTTTTGTTATCTAGTTTCCCCTAAAAATAAGTCTTAGTAAAAAGAGGAGAGTAAGTTTGGGATTGACATGTATGACATGTATTGACATGTATGTTTTATTTAAAATAGATAAACAGGGGCCTACTGTACAACACAGGAAACACTGCTCAGTTCAGTTCAGTTCAGTTGCTCAGTCGTGTCCGACTCTTTGTGACCACATGAATCGCAGCACGCCAGGCCTTCCAGTCCATCACCTACTCCCAGAGTTCACTCAAACTCACTTCCATCAAGTCCGTGATGCCATCCAGCCATCTTATCCTCTGTTGTCCCCTTCTCCTCCTGCCCTCAATCCCTCCCAGCATCAGAGTCTTTTCCAATGAGTCAACTCTTTGCATGAGGTGGCCAAAGTACTGAGGTTTCAGCTTCAGCATCATTTCTTCCAAAGAACACCCAGGCTAATCTCCTTCAGAATGGACTAGTTGGATCTCCTTGCAGTCCAAGGGACTCTCAAGTGTCTTCTCTAACACCACAGCTCAAAAGCACCAATTCTTCGGCACTCAGTTTACTTCATAATCCAGATCTCACATCCATACATGACCACTGGAAAAACCATAGCCTTTACTAGATGGACCTTTATTGACAAAGTAATGTCTCTGCTTTTCAATATGTTATCTAGGTTTGTCATAACTTTCCTTCCAAGGAGTAAGCATCTTTTAATTTCATGGCTTCAATCACCATCTGCAGTGATTTTGAAGCCCCAAAAAATAAAGTCTGACACTGTTTCCACTGTTTCCTTATCTATTTCCCATGAAGTGATGGGACCAGATGCCATGATCTTAGTTTTCTGAATGTTGAGCTTTAAGCCAACTTTTTCACTCTCCTCTTTCACTTTCATCAAGAGGCTTTCTAGTTCCTCTTCACTTTCTGCCATAAGATATTCTATAAAAACTTAAGTGGGAAAAGAATTTGCAAAAGAGTAGATAGATGTATATGTATAACAGAATCACCTTGCTGTACACCTGAAACTATTACTAATACAATATTATTAATCAACTATGCTCCAGTATGAGATTAAAAATGAAAAAGAGAAGCGAGTATAGGAATCTTTTCCTTTTGAAAACTCACTTTACACCATTTCAATTTTATGAAATACCTACCTTAGTACCTGTTTTCACTAACCAAAAGAAATCTGAAGAGGATCTTTGCATTTATGAAAAAAATATTAAAAAACAAAATTAGCATTCAGTGTTTGTTTTGCAGTGTGACGTCACAGACGTCACATGACTCAGAGTAGTGAGGATGGCCCCACCAAACTTCTTCCCCAGAAACTACATTCAAGCATCTACCACTAAGGCTTTGAACTGTGTCTCAGAGCATCTGTACTTTATCTCACTCCGCCTTGTGCATCCATTGTCAAAATATATTCTAAGGTAATTGCATCTCTGATTTACACCATTTCAGTTTATGAAAGGTTTCATGAACTCCCTACTTTGAAAATGTGAGGGAAATCTGTACTCTTGTGCATTTCATGGTGGTTCTTTTCCCCCTCCTATTGTGGAAGTCTGAGAGGATTTTTCTCAGGCATTTATTGTAAGAATCTAGTCAAGCTTCTAGAAGTAAATCTCACAACATTGTAAGGACACCTCATGACTGAGGCCCCTAGAATTTTTAATTCTCAGCATTGTCCACATAAAGCCTCCAGAAATGTACCAACTACAGTTCAGGTTTTTCTACCCCAGCAGTAGTTCCTGCAGAGGTTTCTGCTTGTAAGTCTCTGCTCCTGTGAACCAAGATTCCCTATATCTACCTAACTCCCGCTCCAGTTTGGGGGGCAGCAGTTTGCCCTGTGGACTTTTCTCTCTTGAGCTGTTGATTTTTCAGTCAGTTCAGCTTTTTCACTTGATGTTTGTCCTGAGACTAAATGCTGGTGGCACTTAGTCACTCAATCATGTCCAACTCTGCAACCCTATGGACTGTAGCCCTATGGACTGGCCTCCATGGGATTTTGAAGGCAAAAATATTGGAATGGATTGCCATGCCCTCCTCCAGGGGGTCCGTCTAAAGCAGGGATGGAAACCAAGCTTCCTACACCTCCTGCATTGGCATTTACCCTAGCACCCCTTGGGAAGCCCTAGACTGCGTATTGACTTGCAATCTTCTTCCATGCAGAACTGGAAACCAAAGTCCACCCATGACCTTTGCAGTGTGCTAGCAGGCCTCAAAGAAAGGAGTCGTTATTTTTGTGCACACGTGTTTGTGGATGGGAGAACAAAAAGCATTACGACTGAGAAGCATTATTTGCGCTCTTCAAAATGAGAAGGTAATTTGAATGTATTATAGCAAGGGATCCCTTTTGCTAGGATTTGGAATCCCTCACCTTGCTGCAGATCTCTGGCCATCGATGAACATAAGGAGAAAGAAACTCCAAGGCAATAGCCCTAGAGATATGCAGTAGAGTCCTTGCTGTCCACACTGGCCACTCAGAAACTTCTACAGACTTAACGCCAAATTAAAGTGCTGAGGGTCGAAAAAAAGATATCCCACCATTTGTTTGGAAAGAAATGTCCATTTTAAATACATAGACTAATAACAGCTGATAAAATATGATCTCAAAAAAATCTCTTTGTTATAGTTGGGACTCAAACCACTTTAAGTATGCTATCTATGGTTTCAATACACTGCAAAAATCTATATGGGGCGTTTAATATGGAGAAACCAGAGATCAACTTGCCAATATCTGCTGGATCATCGAAAAAGCTAGAGAGTTCCAGAAAAAAACATCTTTTTCTGCTTTATTGACTATGCCAAAGCCTTGACTGTGTGGATCACAATAAACTGTGGAACATTCTGAAAGAGATGGGAATACCAGACCACCTGACCTGCCTCTTGAGAAACCTGTATGCAGGTCAGGAAGCAACAGTTACAACTGGACATGGAACAACAGACTGGTTCCAAATAGGAAAAGGAGTACATCAAGGCTGTATATTGTCACCCTGCTTATTTAACTTACATGCAGAGTACATATGAGAAATGCTGGACTTCATGAAGCACAAGCTGGAATCAAGATTGCCAGGAGAAATAACAATAACCTCAGATATGCAGATGACACCACCCTTATGGCAGAAAGTGAAGAGGAACTAAAAAGCCTCTTGATGAAAGTAAAAGAGG
>SJYV01038153.1:0-14530 GCA_006410875.1 Neotragus pygmaeus
TGAATAATCCAAGCTCTGTATAGCCCCTGCCATTTTAAAAATCTGACACATGGTCAGAGGTTCAGTTACTCTCTCAAGTCATAGGAAGTACGGTAAACCAAGTTAGGGCTCCCAGATCCCCAGGGACAGGATTTATCGGTTCCTTAAATCCTTTTCTCTTCTTCCTGAAGGCATTTGCCTTATAAATGTCATATGAAGTTCTAATAGTGTCAGCAGCCAGAAGCAGAGAAGTACTTTTCATTCTCTACTGCAGTTTTCACTAATCTTAGAATTAATGTAAGTAGACCACACCTTTCTGAAAGCCTGTTAGGAGAGCTGGAGCTAGAGTGTTGGATGACAATAACAGTGGGCAAATAATACTGTAGAGCTGGTTTGGAAGGCTCGGGGTGGGGGGAAACTCATTCACAGTCCAGACCTTCGGCTATTTTCTGGTTCCAGTCAGAGCTGAAACACTCACAAACATGAACACTTTTCTAAATTGCATTCTGGCACATGCTTCTCCAGTTCCAGCTGGATTCAGGAAATGTGCCAGGAGGAAAAAAAAATTNATGACGGGAAACCTGTAATGTTAAGTATATCACCTCTGCTGGCATGCTGTTGACCAGAGCAAATCCCTCACCAAGCTCAAGGTCAGTGGAGAGGGGAGGTACATTGCAAGCCAGGTGGCAAGGGAGGCAGGGGATGTATAATCCTCTGGAAGGAAAGGAGAATGAAGACCGTCTACCAGTCACCCCATCTGGTAACACCTATGAAGCACAAGCTGGAATCAAGATTGCTGGGAGAAATATCAATAACCTCAGGTATGCAGACAACACCATCCTTATGGCAGAAGTGATGAAGCCTCTTGATGAAAGTGAAAGAGGAGAGTGAAAAAGTTGACTTAAAGCTCAACATTCAGAAAAATAAGATCATGGCATCCAGTCCCATAACTTCATGGGAAATAAATGGGGAAACAGTAGAAACAGTGGCAGATTTTATTTTGGAGGGCTCCAAAATCACTGCAGATGGTGACTGAAGCCACGAAATTAAAAGACACTTGCTCCTTGGAAGAAAANGGACATGATTTTTCTGTAGCTGTGGGGCTTATGGGCATAACCAAAGCAATATTAATAAGGTTAATAGCTGAGAGACTGTAACTGGGCCAGGCACTCACTTAACTCTTCACATGCATTATCTTCTTTAATCCCCCAGTGACACTGGAGTGATTTGTGTTTTGGAGGATTCCATGTTACAAAGGAAGAAATAAGAATTAGAGAGTAACTGGCGGAGAGTCATATCAGTGATACCAGTGGTGGCAGAGACAGCATTCAAAGGTTGGTTGTTGGGGATTAAATGAGATAGAACAAGTGGAGAGTACTCTAAAAATAAGCCTTAGAAAGAGAAATTAACCTATGCAAAGACAACAGAATTCCACCGTTGTGGCCATTAAAAACATCTTCTCTTCTAGAGATCTTAATTATTCTTAACAATGACATTTTTTGTTACAGGAGCTCAGCATTTCTTTCCAGGGGTTAAAAAAAAAAAGATTAAATCACATTTTTAGTTATCTGACTTGATAAAACTTGAAGTAAGAATTTTATTCATGAGTAATGTTAAACAAAAATACAACATTGTTAGTACAAAATTTTTTTAAAATATCATGGACTGTTGGATGGAGGAAATCAGTCACAGAAGTTGTTTGGTTTATCGCTTTTCTCCTGGATCCAGTAGTCATGTATGGATGTGAGAGTTGGACTGTGAAGAAAGCTGAGGGCTGAAGAATTGATGCTTTTGAAGTGTGGTGTTGGAGAAGACTCTTGAGAGTCCCTTGGACTTCAAGGAGATCCAACCAGTCCATCCTAGAGGAAATTAGTCCTGAATATTCATTGGAAGGACTGATGCTAAAGCTGAAACTCCAATACTTTGGCCATCTGATGCTGGGAAAGATTGAAGGTGGGAGGAGAAGGGGACCACAGAGGATGAGATGTTTGGATGGCATCATCGACTCAATGGACATGAGTTTGAGTAAACTCCGGGAGTTGGTGATGGACAGGGAGGCCTGGCGTGCTGTAGTCCATGGGGTTGCAAAGAGTCAGACATGCCTGAGTGACTAACTGAACTGAACTGATGCCACAGATGTTTGCTCAAAGATGGGCACACGGCCCAAACCAGGCCAACCAAGTCAACGAGATTCATTACTCAGCCTTTTAAAGCATAATTTTATTTATTTATTTATTAGGACTTTCCAGGTGACGGGAATCAATCCCTGGGTTGGGAAGATCCCCTGGAGGAAGGCATGGCAACTCGCTTTAGTACTCTTCCCTGGAGAATCCCACGGACAGAGGAGCATGGTGCGCTTACAGTCCATTGGCTTGCAGAGTCAGGCATGACTGCTGGGTCTTGGTCGCTGCAAGGGTTTTTCTCTAGTTGCAGCGAGCAGGGGCTATCTCTAGGCGTGGTGCTCAGGCTTCTCACTGTGCTGGCTTCTCCCGCCGTTGAGCATGGGTTCCAGGGCAGGCGGGCTTCAGGCGGGCAGTGTGGCTCTGGGGCTCTAGAGCACAGGCTCAACAGCTGCGGCCCATGGGCTTGGGTGCTCGGTGGCATGTGGGGTGTTCCCATCTCGGGGGTGGAAGCCAGGTCTCTTGCGCTGGCAGGCAAATTCTTTTACCACTGGGCCACCAGAGAAGCACCCAGTTCTAAACCTCTCAATGGGGCTGAGGAAAAGGGAGGCATTTATTCCCATTGGTGCTTCTAAGAAAGTGGATGAGAACCTGGAGCTTCCTGCAGTTGGCCTCGTGCCCTGTGGGGACAGCCTGTCTGAGGGCCGAGCCTCCCTGGAGACAGGGAGCAAGGCCAGGTCCCAGCAACATCACTCGGGTCCCTGCAGCCAGCTGTGGAGGAGCCACCCTTGATCTGTCTGGTTATGAGAAGCTGCTCAAGCTGCTTGAGCCGAGTTTCTGTCTCTTGCCACCACCAGTTCAGTTCAGTTCAGTTCAGTCACTCAGTCATGTCTGACTCTTTGCGACCCCATGAATCGCAGCATGCCAGGCCTCCCTGTCCATCACCAACTCCCGGAGTTCACTCAGACTCATGTCCATCAAGTCAGTGATGCCATCCAGCCATCTCATCCTCTATCGTCCCCTTCTCCTGCCCCCAATCCCTCCCAGCATCAGAGTCTTTTCCAATGAGTCAACTCTTCTCATGAGGTGGCTAAAGTACTGGAGTTTCAGCTTTCGCATCAGTCCTTATGAAGAAATCCCAGGACTGATCGCCTTTAGGTGGACTGGTTGGATCTCCTTGCAGTCCAAGGGACTCAAGAGTCTTCTCCAACACCACACTTCAAAAGCATCAATTCTTCAGCCCTCAGCTTTCTTCACAGTCCAACTCTCACATCCATACATGACTACTGGAAAAACCAAAGCCTTGACTAGATGGAACTTTGTTGGCAAAGTAATATCTCTGCTTTTGAATATGCTATCTAGGATGGTCATAACTTTTCTTCCAAGGAGTAAGCATCTTTTAATTTCATGGCTGAAGTCACCATCTGCAGTGATTTTGGAGCCCCCAAAAATAAAGTCTGACACTGTTTCCACTGTTTCCCCATCTGTTTCCCATAAAGTGATGCCTGGTTCCTAACAAATACGACAACTGTATTAGAGCCTCTTTGGCGTTCACAGCTGAACTTCCCTAGACTGTGTTTTGCTTTGATTAGACATGATGTCTTTAAGGAGAGAAATCCCTAGCACATATTTCCAATCTCCCCGAGCACCTAATACACCTCTAAGTACACATCTGGAGGAGAAGAATTATTGAGCATTTACTCTGTGCAGGCATCGTTCTAAGTGCTTTTACATACCAGGTCATCCCAGCTCTTGAGGAACCCCATTGGGTAAATAGGACAGCCAAGATGCAAAATGATCAAACTCTCCATCCAAGCTGCACCCAAGTCAGTAACAGAGACAGAGCTGGAGCCTGCACCTGCTCCTGCTGTTGACACCGTCATCTTCTTGAGCCTCTGCCCCCTCCCAGGGCTCCAACTCAGGGCTCTGACTGTCATTAAAGGGAACCTGTCCCTCCTTTCAAGTCGACTTGCTTGTGACTAGATGCAGTGATGTCTCACTGGCCAGCCAGGGCCAGGTCTGGACTCTGTGGGCAGCTGGGGGGTGCCTCTTTGCTTTGGCTCAAAACCCCAGGGCTCCCACACTGATGCCCAGCCCCACCTGACCTCTGACCAAAGCCCAGTGGACCTGAACATAGACACCGAAGGCCATATTGACTCAGCTGGCTGTCACTGTTTAGTCACTAAGTCATGCCCGACTCTTTTGTGACTTCATAGACTGTAGTCTGCCAGGCTCCTCTGTCCATGGGATTTCCCAGGTAAGGATACCGGAGTGGGTTACCATTTCCTTCTCCAGAGAATCTTCTCGACCCAGAGACTGAACTCGCATCTCTTACATCTCTTGTATTGGCAAGCAGATTCTTTACCACTGAGCCACAAGGAAAGCCCCATTGACTCAATTCAACCACCTCCAAAACCAGCCATCTTTGAACCACAGGCCCCTTCCCAGAGCCCTTCCCAGCCAAACATCCAAGCGTGTGCCACGACCCCAGCTTAGCTGAAGAGGCTCCGAGCTCTCTGCCTTCCTCGAATTCCCTGTCCCCAGCACCCAGCCCTCCTACCCTAAGATTATTAAATATAACCCCCATTTGCAGGAAATATGCAAAAACTGTTTATCTTTGGAAACTAAAATATATGAAACTGAGTCATCAGGCAAATTATATGCATCAGTAAGTGATAAATGTTCGGGGCCAGCAATCCTGAAATAGCACATGAAAGCCTTTTCGCTACTCCTCTTTCTGCCTACAGAGCACTTTTGAGCAAAGTTCATCCCTGGCAGTACAAAGTCAAGCCCCACGGAGCCTCTCCCATCGGTCCTGCCAGCTCAGAAGGTGCTGAGGGCTCCAGGCCAAACCCAAGATCCCCCCGGTTCGGCAGCTTGGGACTGGAAGGAAGTGCAGTAAATGCTTCTTTCCTGAACATTCTCAGCCAGAGGGGCTGGCCGTCAAAGCCACTCCTCGTCCTGAGAAGGCCCCAGGCAAAGCATGGCAGCTGAGACCCGTCCCCCAGGCTCCTCTTCACGATGCCCTCAGAGGACCACAGCTCCTGGCAGCTCCCTGCTGGTATCAGGTCCCCACATTTTCTCATCCCTGCCCCCACTATACGTACACCCACCACCTTCTTCCCCTCCCCACCCCTCCTGTCCACACTGGGTCCCTGCAGATAAAACATGAAGCCCTGGGCCACGCTGGACAGGACACCAGGAGACCCAAATTCCAGTCCTGCTCTTCACCACATGAGCTTAGACCTTCTTTGGCCTGTTTTTACCTATGTAATCTGAGAAGCTCTAGTCCAAAAGCCCATTTTAGGGGACCTCCCTGGCAGTCCAGTGGTTAAGACTTCCTGTTTCCACCACAGGGGGCGCGGGTTCCATTCCTGGTCAGGGAACTAAGGTCAGACATGCCTCGAGGTGCGACCAATGAATAAATAAAGGCTCTAGCTCGTGACTGACTTCCTCATTCTAAGCACCTGCTTGGGACAATCCAGCCACTTAATACAGATGCTCATGCAGTCATTCAACAAACACCTGGGGCACCTCTTCTGTGTCAGGCACTGTGCTAGGCCTCGGGGCAGTGGAGCAACGCGTCCCACCCCGGAGCTGCTGGCAGCCTGGGGCCTGAGGGGCTCCCTGGGCAAGGTGCCTGGTGAACCATGAATCAATATGCTCTCCTCTGGCTCCAGACTGGGCCTCAGCTCCATCCCCTTGCCTTTCCTTGGCGGCCTTCTGCAGGGAGACGTCAGAATTTTGGTTAAAAGCTCCTGCAGAAATGAGTTCCAGTTCAGATGCCCACCCCCGCTACTTACATTGTCTCACTTGGGTTTTCTCGCCTAAAATGGGAATGATAAGGAGGGATCTTATAGGAGTAGCTGGGGGGTTCTGGGAGGTGGAACGGTAGGAACAGTAGCAGCAGCAGTAGTTGGTACAGAGTAAGCAGTTAGTAAGCGCCTCATGTGTCGCCATTACCAGAGGGAGTACCCCCCCTTACCCCCACCAGTGCCAGCCACACTGAACTCCCAGGGCGGCACAGACACCTGGCTTCGTGCAGCTCAGGGGTGGCTTCAATTTCACCCTCCTGTCAGTGGCCAGGACGACCTCTGCAGTCCTCCCCGCTCCCTCCTGGTTCTGGCTCTGTCTGCAGGGAGTGGTCCGTCCTTGGCTCGTCGTCCTCATCAGAAATGTGGAGCTGATGCCACATCCCCCGAATCAGGGTACCTGTAGAGACCTGTGACAGCGTCCACAGGACCTGCTGCCCCTGCTCCCCCACTTCATGCCCAACAGTCAGTCTCCATAGGAAAGTCTCTCTTCCTGTACAAGAGCCACTGCGAGGCTTTGGGCTGCAAGTAACGGAAATACAGATGCAAAGAGGTTTAAATGAAAAAGGGATTTGTTGCCCCACCTGAGGTAACCCCAACTTCAGATGTGGAAATTCAGATGCCCAGCTTCACTGCCACGGGGAGTAGGAACCACAGCCCCGTCACAGGTCGCAAAGCCAAGGCCAGGTGGAGGAGGAAGCAGCCTGAACAGGTTAAACTCCACCCAGAGGAGGAAAAAGCTTCAGAGCAAGCACAAGAGTGTCAGCCACGTCTGCTCACACAAAGCTTTGAGAGTGAACACTTCCATCTACAGGCAAACCGTTCTTTGCATTTCCTAACAAAATAGAGAAAGTGAGTAACAAGAATCAGTAAAGCCTTGATCGGAAATGATGCACAGGCCTGTCTTTGATGCTTTCCTCCTGAAAGCCACGGGCTCACCCCAACTCAGAACCAGCACCCTTGGGCGAGTTTACTGCCCAGAGCTCTCATCTCCAGTGGAATGCTTGGTCTGGCCAGTTGCTGATCTGGAAAATGCCTAAGCTGGTCTTCATGAATTCCTCTCCTTCAGCCCAGGGATTTCAGCTCCCTGGGAAGGGGTAGGGGTGCCAAGGAAGGAGGCCACCACCCCCAGAAGGGCACGTCCCGGGCCCTCTGGGCCATTCGGGACCCTCCCGACCCTCCTCCTTCCTGCTAGGCTTCCGCTCTGATCCATCCCCAGTGATATACCCTGGGCCTCACACCCTGAGTGTGATCCACTCTCTGACTCCTCTAAGAATAGCATTGTTCAGACCTCAGTGGAATGACAGCCTTGGCTAGAGGCACTGGTTCACTGCGGCTGGGATCCCAGGCCGGCACTGCCTGGCCAGGTAGAGGCGCTGCCTTAGCCTCAGGAAACCCAACCTGGCCCCCACCCCCGTCTCCACCCCACTAACCAGGGCAGTCCTGGTGCCACTGCCATGGGCCCCTCCCCAGATGCCAGTGAAGTCGCTCAGTTGTGTCCGACTCTTTGCAACCCCATGGTCTATACAGTCTGTGGAATTCTCCAGGCCAGAATACTGGAGTGGGTAGCCATTCCCTTCTCCAGGGGAGCATCCCAACCCAGGGATCGAACCAGGGTCTCCTGCATTGCAAGTGGATTCTTCACCAGCTGAGCCACCAGGGAAGCCCGCTGCCAGCAAAGACCCCAATTCTGCAACCAGCACCCAGCAAACAATCTGGGAGGCTCTAAGGCTGGTACCCTAGAGCAAGGGCCTGGGGCTTGTTGGTTGTCATGGCGACGGAAGCAGTCACATCCCTGAGGGTGGATATGGACCGCAGTGGAGGTGTGCTCCTGAAAGACCAGCCCGGGTATCAGCCCCGGAGATGAACGAGAGGCTGCAAGCGAGGCCGGGTCAGGAGCAAGGAATGAGGCGGGGGCAGGCAGGTCCCAGGTGGTCCTGGCTTCAGGCTGTCAGATGACAGACGCACCCCACTCAGGACTGTCCGTCACAGCACCTCAGTAGCCCCGTGGCGGCCAGCTGGCACCCTGCAGTCCCCTCTTCTCCAGAAGCAACCCCCGGAAGCAGGGGCTGACCCACGTCTCTAGTGCCCACCCCACTCCCAAGTGGCTGGGCCCGAGTCTGCCCCCAGCATGTGAAGAGCCAAGACTGTGCCAAGACGTGGGGCGGGGGCGCTGGAGGGAGTCACAGGTCACGGCCACCACCTCCCGCTGCCCAGGGCCCGGGCCTCACCCTGGTTCTGGTCCCTTCTGGGCCAGGGCCTCCTCCAGCTCCACAGAGCTGCCCTGCCCTCAGCAGGTTCTCTTGTGTGGGGCAGGACAGTCAGAGCCCATGTCTCTGAATAGATACATGGGGCCTCAGCCATCCCCCTCCTCCACAGGCCTGGGAACTGAGGCCCCAGAGGGCACATGACTTGCCGAGATGACCCCGGCAGCAAATGGCAGGTCTGAGCAAAGCCAGCCTGCTTGGTATCACCTCCCACCCCTGAACGTTTCATCAGCACGTGGCACTCAGCACCTTCCAGCGGTCCCCCTCGGCCCGGACTTCAGACAGGCCCACGCTCCACTGCTGAAAGCAAGGAGTCTCAGAACCAAGCCGCCAGAGGAGATAGAGAAAGAAACTGTGCCTCGTTGCCTACCCTCTCCTCACAAGCCTGCCCAAGACCCCCCCCCAGATAAAGGATGTGGAGGCGCAAAGGCGGGGGGACCGGGGAAATGGTCGTGGTGTGCTCACTGCTCTCTTAGCTGGAAGGAGTGTATCTGCCCTCGGTAGTACATAAACTCTTGGCAAAGTTGGGTTTTCCATGGTTTGCTGAACTCCTGAACACAGATGTCCCATTTGTGTTTCATTAGTACGCCCGCCGCTCTGCGGCTTTCGACCTCTGCACCAGGCAATAATTACCTGGCTCGGGCCCATCCCCTCACCAGCTGGCTGGGGACTCGCTCTGCCCGACCAGGGCTGTGTCTGCTGTCAGCCCTTTCCAGGCAGTGGACAGCTCCGCCGCCGTCCCTGGGATGTCTCAGCAGGGCCCGCGTTAGCGCAGTGAGAGGCTGGGGGGTGCTCGAGACTTCTGCAGAGACCTCCAAAGGGAAGACCGCCTTCCAGAGCCCACCACCTTTGGGGAGGCTGGAGGAGGAAGCACGACGGGGGAAGAAGGGGGTGGGAGAGAAGACCACTCGATGGGGAGGAGAAAGGGCAGGACGGCATCGGTGGGGGAGGAGAGGGAGAGGAGGGGAGGTGGGGGGTGCCCAGGCCCCCCGTGTAGGAAGCCTCTGAGCTGGTCACGCTCAGGCAGGTCTGCCGGACCCTGCCTGGATCCCGGAGGCTTCACATCGTTGGGCTCCAGCCAATGAGCCCGAGGGTGGGCGGCCGTCTCGGTCCCCAGGCAGAGGAACTGCAGGGGCGCTCCGGTCGGGGTGTCGGCCAGATTTCAAGACCAGCCCTAGCAAAATGCCAGGCTTTCACCCAGAGCTGGCAAACCCGAGCCTGGGTAAAGGCAATCAGGGTTCCCCTCCCCAGACCCCTCCCTCCCCACGGTGCACTTCTGGGGCTTACAGCCGGCCAGCAGGGAGGGCTCCCAGGAGGAAGGGGTCGGGTCTGGATTCTGAGGGCCAAGCACGTGGTGGTCCCCAGGCCCCAGCTTGCTGCCTGTGAGATGCCGAAACTCAGGTCCCCTCCCTTGCTGAGAACCCTTCCATGACCTTGAGCCCAAACTGGAGTTTCTACTATGAGAGGGTTCCCCAAAACCTCAATCTGCCTGCCCCTGGTATAAGTGTTCAACTTTACCTTTTCATCTACACCGAGGTTTGGAAACTGAACATTCGAATCAAGAGTATAACATAGAAACAGACTTGTGGTGGCCAAGGGGGAGGGGGAGTCTGTGATTAGCAGATGTGAACAATCACACAGAGAACGGAAAACAGCGAGGTCCTCCTGTGCAGCTCAGAGAACCGTATTCAAGGCCCTGTGATAAGCCACGATGGAAAATAAAGCGAAAAAGAACGTATGGATGTGGATAACTGAGTCACTTTGCTCTCTAGTAGAAATCATCACAACATGGTAAATCAACTCTACTTCAGTAAAAAAAATAAATAAAAAAGTAAGTGTGAGATGTGACTGGGAGGGACTGGAGCAGAAAGGCATCGCCTTTTGGCTGAAGGACCCCACAGGGAAGAGTGGGAAGGGGAACAGAAAGAGAAGGTCGGCATTCATGAGTGCCCACGCTCTGAATCTTGAAACTTCACGGACCTTCCCAGCAGCCTGAGAGAAGCCATTCTCCCATCTGGCAGATGAAAGGACCAGACCTCAAGAAGTAAGCGGTCCCTGCAGTGGGGCCGGGACTCAAACTCAGTTTCTGGATAGCCTGGGCTCAGAGGCGCACAGCAGCTGAGGGCAGGCAGGGTGAACATTTACGATTTTCGTGAACCTGCTGACGTCAGTGATCCCGGAACATTTCTCAGGCAACTAGCACTTGAAGAAATCATCTGTACGCTACCCTCCATTAGACGGATGTGTGTGTGTCAATTGCTCAGTCCTGTCTGACTCTTTGTGACCCCATGGACTGTAACCCACCAGGCTCCTCTGTCCATGGAATTCTCCAGGCAAGAACTCTGCGGTGGGTTGCCATTTCCCCCTCCAGGGGATCTTCCCAACCCAGGGATCAAACCTGGGTCTCCCGCATTCCAGGTGGATTCTTTACCATCTGAGCCACTTACAACCTATAAAATGTGTTTAGGAATCTCCTTAGTAAGACTAGTGGGTTTTGTTTTTTTTTTTCCTGGTTGTTTTTGAAACAAATTATGAAACCACAAATTCACAGTTTCATCTTCTTAGCCTTAATACAAATTTCTCCATAGGTTCTTCATCCACAAATTTTCCCTCAAGGACTTTTAAGCAAAAAGAATCACCATCGAGGGGGAGAGAGAAAGGCATGGACATAGCTAAAGATGACAAGGCTCATCTTTTTGTGCCAATTCCTGTAAGTTCGCCTGGACGTCCTGAGTCCTGGGTTGGGGTGAGCGGGCGGGCCTCTGGGCTTGGCAGCTGGAGCTCATCAGTGATGCCTGCCCAGGACATGGGAAGAGAGAGAGGCAGTTTTCCCGGCAGGCAATTATCCCTGGAAATGCAGAGATGAACCACAGGATGGCCCTCCAGCTGTGAAAATGAGCACTAGTTCGGGGCTATGATGGACTCCCAACGCCCTCAGCTGTAAAGAAGCTGGACTTCTCCCACCCCAAAGAGCTCCTGGAATGGGAGCTGCCCTGTTCGCTGGGGTGGCCCCCAGCACGGACAAGCGACACCCACAGAGGGTGAAGACAAAGAGGTCAGCCTTGGACAGCAGGGAGCTGGCATCATCTCTCTGACCTGAGGTCAGCTGGCTCGCCTGCCCCAGGAGAGTGAGCTCAGCCGCAAGCCCTGGTCGAGGAAGAGCCACATCCACCTGTCTCCACCTGCCGGGTCCCAGGGTCATCTCACACAGGCCGCCTTTGCTCCTCTGGCGTCCATCTAGATGCTGTAAGCGGAGCTTCCCTTGAAATTTCCACAAGATATCACTCCCAGGAGGTCTCTGTGTACACGGGGGACTCAAATGGAGTCAGGGGGCTGCCGGGGGCCCCATCACAGCAATGAGACAGCCGGAGACCCCAGGGTGGCCTTGCCATGTGCTCTCAGCCCCGCCTTCTTCCCAGGGCCGGGATCAGGCACTCACCCTGGGCACAGGATTTAAGAGGGTGCCAAAAATCAAGGTAAATAATAACTAAATGCAAAAAGTCGTGGGAAAAAGTCCACGATGAACAAAACGTCAACACTTTAAACAGAAACAGGATCCTTCTTATTGGTTGGTCCTCCTGCCTCAGGTTCCAATATGGCACAGTTGAAAAAGTTTAAGTGTTAGTCACTCAATCTCTCTGCAACCCCATGGATTGCAGCCTGCCAGGTTCCTTTGTCCATGGGGATTCTCCAAGCAAGAATTCTGGAGTGGGTTGCCATGCCTTCCTCCAGAGGATCTTCCTAACCCAGGGATTGAACCCACCCAGGTCTCTTACATTGCAGGCAGATTCTTTACCAGCTGAACCACCAGGAAAGCTCATGAATACTGGAGTGGGTAGCCTATCCCTTCTCTAGGGTATCTTCCAGATCCAGAATCAAACTGGGGTCTCCTGCATTGCAGGCAGATTCTTTACCAGCTGAGTTACCAGGGAAGCCTCCTGCACAGTTGAACCTGTATAAAAATTTGTTCATCGTGGGTTTTTTTTTTTCATTAATTTTGTTTTTTAATATGGCATTAAAGTATTATTTTTCTCAATTACTGGGATTTGGGGTACCCCCTTCCTTCCACACTGGGTTCTGGGACCTCGTCCATCCTAGTCCCCCAGTTCTCTGCAAGTTTCTGCATCCTGGCTTGCTCTCCCCTTTGCCTCTGTTCCCTGACTCACAGGAACACTGACAATTTCTTCCTTTTATCTTATAGGGCCATTCATCTCTTTCCATCTCTACCCCCAAAGTCAACCCCTCATCTCCCAAAACTTGAAACTTTGAAATTACTCTTAGCAAAAGACTGGCCAATTCTGACAGAGGGGCAGAGAGCCATACGCAAAGAGGGGAATAAATATGAGACAGAATTTTTAAAATATATTTGTTTATCTGTTTGACTGTGCGGGGTCTTAGGTCTTAGCTGTGGCATGTAGGATCTAGCGCCCCGAGCAGGGATTGAACCCAGGCCCCCTGAATCGGCAACGTGGAATCTTCGCCACTGGACCACCTGGGAAGTCCCCAAGAGGGAATTTTCCATAAACATGGGGCCCCTCACTCACACAGAGGCCTGTTCCCCCGTTATTCTAATGTCAGGAGAGCCCCACCACCACCCCCGCCCCCACAAAGCCAGGAGGAGGCTGCAAATGCAGGTGATTCGGGTAAGCTGCCCTAATAATGGTGGGGTTTCCCTGGTGGCTCATATGGTAAAGAATCTGCCTGACATGTGGGAGACCTGGGTTCGATCCCTGGGTTGGGAAGATCCCCTGGAAGTTACTGTGAGAATAAAACCCAGTGGCCAGGGCAGCAGACAAGAATGTGGGGTCCGGTGTGCATGGCTACTGTCTGCCCCGGGAAGGGAGGATCTCGCCTACCTTGGCCACACTCAGGGACCTCACACTTGGCAGCCGTCCTTGGAATCTGGGCAGGACACTGCAGGGTCCAAGGCTGGAGGAAGAAAGGGGATGAGTAATCCATTCTTGCCCCTCCCTCTGGAGCTAGGAGAGTCTCCCATGGCCCCCACAGCCCCTCTGTTCTTCCCGTTGCATCCTCCGTGTCTAAGCCTGAGCGCACCAAGGAAGAGTCGCCGGTCCACACTTCTGCAACTTGGCTCGCAGAGACCAAGAGAAACCAGGAGGCCCCATCTGGAAGGAGGACGACGCAGGCTGAACCAGGAATGGTAGGGAGGCCTGCGTGGGCCTGAAGCAGAATCGCTGGGATCAAAGCCTCAACAGAGCCAGCCCAGATGTCCAGACCAGTGCACGTGGCAAGCAAAAGTAGAGACAGTGAACACACTGCGTGTACCAGGCACACAGCTGCCCCAGCGTGGGGCATCACCGGTCCTAATTCACAGCGGAGGAAGCGGAATGCTACATAGCCCGCGGGGGTCCAGGCTCAGGAAATACCTAGGCTACACGGCTGGCGGAGGAGGGGAGCGTGGCCAGCTGTGCTGCGTGTGTGCAGACCAGACTGCCCTCTCGCAGCGTGGGCCAGCAGGAGGTCAGGAGAGCCCCAAGGAGGGAGGCTGTGCTCTGAGGGGCCTGGAAGGGAAACTTCTGCAGAGCTTTGGGGAGGACTTCACAGACCACAGGGCTAGCTGCTGCTGCTGCTGCTGCTGCTAAGTCGCTTCAGTCGTGTCCGACTCTGTGCGACCCCATAGACGGCAGGCAGCCCACCAGGCTCCCCCGTCCCTGGCTAGGTAGACTCTTATCCCTGCTACCTAATGCCTGTGTGACCTTGGACAAGTCACTTTACCTTCTCATGCTTGTTTCTTCACCTGTAAAATGAAGACTGTGGTGGAGCCCCCCTCATAGGCTGTGGTGGCCATTCATGGCTCAAACTGTAAAATGCCTAGGACAGTGGAGGACTCTATGTGCTGACCATATTTATAATATTATGGACACATACCAAGGCTATTTTTATTATATTTAATTTCTATTATGCATTGCTGTTGAGAATCCCTTGGACAGCGAGGAAATCAAACCAGTCCATCCGAAAGGAAATCAACCCTGAATATTTATTGGAAGGACTGATGCTGAAGCTGAAGCTCAAATACTTTGGCCACTTGATGGGAAGAGCCAGCTCATTGGAAAGGACCCTGATGCTGGGAAAGATTGAGAGCAGGAGGAGAACAGGGCTACAGAGAATGAGATGGTTGGGTGGCACCATCAGCTCAATGGCTGTGAATGTGAGCAAACTCTGGGAGATAGTGAAGGACAGAGAAGCCTGGCCTGCTGCAGTATATGGGGGGTTGCAACAAATCAGACACAACTGAGCGACTAAACAATAACAACAACATGCATTGTTGTTTAAGGCACCCAGTCAGTGGTACTTTGTTATCGCAGCCTGAGCTAAAATACATGTCTTCCTA
>SJYV01038154.1:0-15371 GCA_006410875.1 Neotragus pygmaeus
CCAGTCCATCCTAAAGGAAATCAGTCTTGAATATTCATTGGAAGGATTGATGCTGAAGCTGAAACTCCAGTACTTTGGCCACCTGATATGAAGAAATGACTCATTGGAAAAGCCCCTGATGCTGGGAAAGATAGAAGGCTGGAGGAGAAGGGGATTACAGAGGATGAGATGGTTGGATGGCATTACCAACTCAATGGACATGAGTTAGAGTAGATTCTAGGAGTTGGTGATGGACAGGGAAGCCTGGCGTGCTGCAGTCCATGGGATCGCAAAAAAGTCGGACATGCCTGAGTGACTGAACTGAACTGAATAAGCACATGAAAAGATGCTCGCTGTCATTAGTACCTGGGAAATGCAAATGAAAACCATAATGATATATCATTTCACACCCACTAGGATGTCTATAAGCAAAAAGACAGGTAAGTGTTGGTGAGGATGTGGAGAAATCAGTGCCCTCATGTACTGCTGGTAGGGATGTCAAGTTGTAGAGACACATTGCAAAACAGCCTGGCAGCTCCTCCAAAAAAGTTTTAACATAGAATTTAAATTTTAACTGTCATGGAATCCAGCAATCCCAATCCCAAAGAAATGAAAAATACAATCACACAAATACTTGTGCATGAATGTTCATAACAGTATTACTCCTAATAGCCAAGAAACAGCACAAATATCCATTAACTGATAAACNTTCAACACCTGAAGTGAGAGTAGCCTGGACAGATAGATAACTGGCCGGGTGGGTAATGACGCCCAGAGAGGAGCACTGCAGCTCAACTGTTCTTGCTCTCTGTTGTCCGAATTTCTATTCTTTTTAAGAAGCAGTTGCTTCACTTTTAACTGATTTATAAATAACAATTATGTAGCAAGTTTCCTCATTTATCTATCTTGGAGTCTATTTTGCATGGAGTTGATGGTAAAAGAAATGTCAGAAAGTAGCATTACTCAATGCCAGAGATTGGAGGAATGGTTTACAAAGAAGGCTTTGTTTTTGCTGTTTACAGGGAGGCTTGGGTACAACTGCTTTAATAATTGCCCAAGCTAAAAATATTGGGTAGAGCTCTGGGGATTGGATGTGGGTTGAGCCTTGTAAGATTTGATTCCCCATTTATCTCCTCAGCCTTCACAGAGGGACATAACTCTATCTTCAGACTATCTCTTAGCAAAATCAAGTCATGGTAGAGCAGGTACTTACTGGTATCTGTAGAGCATCACCAGCNCCAGCAGGCGCAGTGAGACCCTCGGCCCGCCAGCAGGTGCAGAGAGACCCTGACCCACCAGCAGGTGTAGCCGGGCCATCTGGGACTCCCGGATCTCCACTGCCCCAGGCAGGACCCGCAGGTGCAGAGAGACCCTGGCCCGCCAGCAGGCGCAGAGAGACCCTGGTCCACCAGAAACAGCCGGCCCGGCAGGTTTCCGCCTCCCCACATTTGCACTTCAGCAAGGACACACCGCACAGACTGCACGCGACCTGGAGGCCTGGCAGCAAACCTGTGAACGTGCCCAGGAGGCGGGCAGACAGCCTCACACCCGCTACGCCCTGCTGTCAACCAAACAAACCTGCCAGGAAGTTCCTTTAAAATTCTAATTTCTGAGCTGTTTTGCGGGAAGGACTCTGAGCTTCTGCAAGGCTGAATGAAAACATACCTCAGTCCTGTTGCAACGAATGGCCCTTGGCCAAGGCCCACGGCCCCGCCCTGCGCCCGCCCGCCCGCACCTGGTGGCTGGCCTGCGTCCCGCGCGCCTGCACCGTGGCCAGGCGGTCGTAGTAGCGGGAGATGGGGTTGTCGTGCTCGATGCCCTTCTTGGCGCAGCGCTGCTTATAGATCTCCACCAGCGACAGCGAGGAGGGGTTGTCCTCCACCAGGCGCATCTGCGGGGACACGGCCACCACGCGGGGGACTGAGGAGAGAGAGGAGACGGCAGGTGAGGCGGGGACCGACCGGCAGAGCACATCACACGTGCGCTCGAACACCCACAGCGCTCTGCAGAGCGGATTTCTCAATTCACTTATCTTGGGAGATTATGAACTTAAGGGTGAGAGACTTTAGCTCAGAAAAAGCTGGATCACAGCACAGCCAGCAGAGAGCTCCGAACAGGACCAGACACCACGCACGGCAGCGTGAAGGGGGACCGCCGTTCTCTCTGGGGCTGGGGAGTCTCAGGCAGACCAGCCCCCGCCATGTGACAGGTTCACGGTTCACCCACCACCACTTGGTTCTGTAAAGACCTCACCTGAGGCTGCTGGGTGCCGCCTGAACGAGACGTCAGGGGCCTTCCTGGGGCTCCTCGACTCCCAGGCGGGCGCCTCAGGTGGTGCCCACATGGCAGGTGGTGCCCAGAGCAGATCAAGAAGTGAAGGTGAAAGTCGCTCAGGCGTGTCCGACTCTTTGTGACCCCATGGATTATACAGTCCACGAAATTCTCCAGGCCAGAATACTGGAGTGGGTGGCCGTTCCCTTCTCCAGGGAATCTTCCCAACCCAGGGATTGAACAAGGGTCTCCTGCATTGCAGGCGGATTCTCTACCAGCTGAGCCACCAGGGAAGCCCAAGACATCAAAGACTGTGCTTAAAAATGTGGAGCACGCCATCGGCCTGCCCTGCTCAGCCGGCGTCCCCGGAGCCTGGGCAGGCTCCCGGTCGAGTGGAGACGGCTGTGCGCCGGTCGGGGCCTGCTTCCCCAGGCGGGCGCGGGCCGGGCGCGTGTTCTGCGGCGGCCGCGCGTACCTGTGAAGAACAGGTGCCTCTTGGTGGTCTCCTTCCGCTTCTCCAGGCAGGGGTTGAGCAGGCGCAGCAGCTGTAGCACGCGCTCCTCCCGCCGCGACTCGGTCAGGCAGGCGTCGTTCATGACCAGGTACGGGTACACCTTGCCGTTGTGCCCACGGATGTAGAGCCTCCTGGCGGCCGTGTTGTGCTTCTGCACGATCTCCACTCGAGGCATGAACCTGCCGAGACCCCGGGCGTTGACACCATGCCCCGCGCCCACTCTGCCCCTCTGCTTTGATTTGGGTGGGGCGGGGTGGTTCGTTACCTATGCCCCGCCTGTGTGGGGCCCACGCACCCTCGGGGCCGACAGTGGAGGGGCGCAGCAGGCTCCGATCGGGGGGCCCTGCTAAGGGTCGCCACTTCACACCTCACTTTACATTTTAAATGAGATGCAACTCGCTTTGCTCTGAAAAATCTCACCATCGCCTGATTCTGAATACTATGCTTTCAGAGTATGCAAAACACTGCACAGCTCTGGTTCGTCAAGTTCTACAAGCCTTCAGAAAGGGTTCTTTTGAGAGCAAGCACAAGCTTGACTCTGACAAGACAGGGGACCCACAGGTTCGCCCAGACCCGTGAAAGGTGCCCATGACTTCGATCCAGGGGCAGTCCCATGTCCTCTCCCAGGGGCAGAGGGGAGGCAATCACAGTGTGAACTGCTGACCGGTCTCCCTGGAGTGTCTCCTGGGTGTCTGCTGGGGGAAGGTGTCAGTGACCCCAGGCCGGCCAGGCGCACTCACCGAGCGATCTTGATGTAGTAATGTGTCGGCTTCGGCATCAGAAACTCCCCGGGAATTTCCACCTCGGCCGTCTGTGCTGAGAAGTTGCTCAGAAACCGGCACTTCTCTTCAATGAGGAAGAATTTTGGAAGCTGCTTGGTTTTAGCCTCCAGGATTTTGATCCACTTTTTCAGTTTGGAAATCAGATTATGGAGCTTCATGGATCCTGGAACACTGAAGTCAAAATCTGCAAAATAGAATATGATTAGAAACATTTTCGATCACCTGAATGACTTTCAATTCACTGAACAACGACGACTCCGGCACGGCCCCGGGAGGCAACAGGCGCGTTTTCTATCTAGTCTGTAATAAAGTGCCGTGAGGGGCAGAACTCCAATAAACAGCACATAAAAATGCCGACTGGAATAAACGGCGCGGAGCTCTGGGCATGGCACACGGCTGCTCCCACACCACCACTCGTCACGCCCACGTGTGGGTTTAATTGTGTATACGTGTCATCAGTTTCACGGGACAGTCGATGCCCTGCTCTCGTGGGGTTTTTTCCTCACGGCATTTCTCCGGCTTTCCTTTACCATCTCACGGGCGGTCCCGTGACTAGCGAGGTGAGCATGGGGGAGGCAAGTCTCCATCTGCCAGGACACAGGGCTGCACCTTCTCAACTCGGAGGCAGGAAGCTGTCATCAAGGCCAGGCCTGATCTTCATGGAACGGGTTTCTGTTTGTTGTTAACTTTTATTTTGAAATAAATATTCACAGGAGCGCCAAGAAGCACGTCGGGAGGGCCACTCACCCCTGCCCAGAACCAAGGCACTGGCACAACCCACAGGGCTGAATCAGGCGCGAGCCACGTGTGTGCTCTGCGTGCACATGTGCACCCATGAGACGCGTGGGGGGCGCTGTGTGCCCAGGAGGGCGCCCGTCCACCAGCTCTGAGCCGTGCCCGCCTCCCCCACACCCGACGCCTGGCCACTGCTGGTCTGTCCTCCATCGTGACCTCACAAAGGCTTCAGAATTTAGAAGTGCATGGCAGGAATCCTTCTGAGAGTGGCTTCCTGCACTCAGCATAATTTCTCTAAAGTTCATCCAAGTTGCCGTGTGTGTCCGTTAACGCCGCTTCGTCTGCTTTGTGAGTGTGGGAGAGCCACACTGTGTGTGTCCCTTCTCCCTGGAGGGGCCTCTGGGGGCTCGCAATTGGGGCCGTCGGCACTCGGGCACAGCGTTCCCATGCGGGTCAGCCTTCCGTCTCGGGACCAGCTCTCTGGAGCTGCCGTCCCCCTGCTCACAGACGTGGAGCTGGAGCCAGGGCTGCGTTGCTGCTGCGGGCGGAGGGGCAACCCTGCTGCGCTCTCCAGACCAGACCCAGGGCGGACACAGGGTCGGCCCCCGGGGCGCGTGGCCAGAGGGGCTCGCGGCGGGCGTCCGGCGCTCACCACAGCTGGCGGTAGGTGAGCGTCTCGAGGCTGGCCCTCTTCCAGGTTTTAGTACCTGTCATTTTTTTCACGTCAGAATCCAGATGTGTTCCACCTCTAACGCCCTATTTCAGACTACGCTTGGTTGTAGATACAGATACACTAAGTATCACTTCTTCTCAGTAGCATAGGATGGCGTCCACAAGACTTCCATGTCAGACGCCTCCGCTTGCCGTGAAGGAGAGACCACACGCGCTCCAGCTCCGGGGGGGTGCGGCCTGGCCTGCGTGCGCCCCGGGGGACGAGGGTCCCCGACGGGGACTCGGGCTGAGGGGCACCGAGACGTCACACAGAGATGTGGGGCCGGATCTGTGCTCCCGTGGGTCCAGGAAACGCGAGAGCCCCCTCCCCATCCTCCTGACGCCAGAGCCACCACCAGCAGGACCCCTGCCCGTCACCACGGAGCCGGCACCTTCAGGTCTTACTGCCTCACCTGACCGTGTCCAGTATTCCACAAAAACCTGGCAGGCGGTGGGACTGTGTCCTAAAACCCTGTGTCTACCCCGGCTCCGATTCTTTGACTTTTCCCTGGAGGGAAGGCCGTGCAATCTCGGGGCAGGGAGTGTCCCGTTTCCTTACAGTCTAACCCGCCCACCTGGTGCTGTGTTCCAGAAAAGCAACGGAGGCGGTTAACCGGGACGGGCAGGACCGAGGAGGAGGGTGAGGGCCGCTTCCCCTGATCGGGACTCACCGGTGGTGAACTGGCCCTTCAGCTTCTGGAAGACGGGGTCCTGGGCGGTGGCCTGGGCACGCCGGGCCAGGGACTCGGAGGCGGCGCTGGAGAACATGGTGGACACGTTGGAGACGTTCTCCAGGCCCACTCCGAACGTGCTCACCAGCTTCTTGACGAAGTTGAGGGTGTGCGGCGTGATCTTGGCATCTGACACCGCTCCGCTCTTCTCAAACGCCACGGAGTAGCACTTGGCCAGGCCCTGCTGGAGCTGCCTGAGGACCTGGGGGTCAGACACACGGTGGGCTCACACAACAGAGCTCTGCACTCGAGCAAGCTGCCCCCACCCATTGGGCACCCGCCCAGCTGGCCCCACCCCAGACAAAGCTCTCGGGGCACCAGTGTGCAGAACCAGGGCGGGGGTGCCCCGGACGCTCACGCCACGAGCTGCATTCTCAACAGCAAGGAACAGCTGTTCCGAACGTTAGCAAAGGCAAAAGACCCACAACCCCCACCCTTTGCGTCACGCACACGCCCCTCTGTTGTTCAAGGAAAAGCCGACGTCAGATCACGTCTGTGTACTGCGCACACACACAGTAACACAGCACTAACAGGGCGCCTCGTGGCCAACCAGACAACAGATGCCGATCATTCNGAGGGTCCCCGACGGGGACTCGGGCTGAGGGGCACCGAGACGTCACACAGAGATGTGGGGCCGGATCTGTGCTCCCGTGGGTCCAGGAAACGCGAGAGCCCCCTCCCCATCCTCCTGACGCCAGAGCCACCACCAGCAGGACCCCTGCCCGTCACCACGGAGCCGGCACCTTCAGGTCTGCCTCACCTGACCGTGTCCAGTATTCCACAAAAACCTGGCAGGCGGTGGGACTGTGTCCTAAAACCCTGTGTCTACCCCGGCTCCGATTCTTTGACTTTTCCCTGGAGGGAAGGCCGTGCAATCTCGGGGCAGGGAGTGTCCCGTTTCCTTACAGTCTAACCCGCCCACCTGGTGCTGTGTTCCAGAAAAGCAACGGAGGCGGTTAACCGGGACGGGCAGGACCGAGGAGGAGGGTGAGGGCCGCTTCCCCTGATCGGGACTCACCGGTGGTGAACTGGCCCTTCAGCTTCTGGAAGACGGGGTCCTGGGCGGTGGCCTGGGCACGCCGGGCCAGGGACTCGGAGGCGGCGCTGGAGAACA
Organism: Neotragus pygmaeus; assembly: GCA_006410875.1. Classification (NCBI taxonomy): domain Eukaryota; kingdom Metazoa; phylum Chordata; class Mammalia; order Artiodactyla; family Bovidae; genus Neotragus; species Neotragus pygmaeus. Next base: position 6,838 of record SJYV01038154.1, read on the forward strand.
TGGTGGACACGTTGGAGACGTTCTCCAGGCCCACTCCGAACGTGCTCACCAGCTTCTTGACGAAGTTGAGGGTGTGCGGCGTGATCTTGGCATCTGACACCGCTCCGCTCTTCTCAAACGCCACGGAGTAGCACTTGGCCAGGCCCTGCTGGAGCTGCCTGAGGACCTGGGGGTCAGACACACGGTGGGCTCACACAACAGAGCTCTGCACTCGAGCAAGCTGCCCCCACCCATTGGGCACCCGCCCAGCTGGCCCCACCCCAGACAAAGCTCTCGGGGCACCAGTGTGCAGAACCAGGGCGGGGGTGCCCCAGACGCTCACGCCACGAGCTGCATTCTCAACAGCAAGGAACAGCTGTTCCGAACGTTAGCAAAGGCAAAAGACCCACAACCCCCACCCTTTGCGTCACGCACACGCCCCTCTGTTGTTCAAGGAAAAGCCGACGTCAGATCACGTCTGTGTACTGCGCACACACACAGTAACACAGCACTAACAGGGCGCCTCGTGGCCAACCAGACAACAGATGCCGATCATTCGTCACCACCGAGGCGGCGGCCGGAGAACCAGCTCTGGCCCCTGGGGATGACGACCCCTGAAACGACCTCTGCCCACATCCCGCCGCTCCTTGGCCAGTGGTGGGATTTCGGCGGTTGGGTTCAGATAAGTGAACAAAACCAGCGTTTTAAGGGCAGCAACGGCTTCCTCGATGTCGCCTTCGTTTGAAGGCTTCTGCTTCGGCGGTGAGACAGCACCAGGGTGCAGACGTGGAGCCTCTGCGGCTCCATCAGCCAGTCCATGCAGACACACACGAGCCGCTCGTGCGCACAGGCCGCCTCCGCAAGGGCACCTGGCCCCGCCGCCTCCGCAGACACACGAGCCACTAGTGCGCACAGGCCTTGTCCGCGAGGGCACCTGGCCTTGCCACCTCCGCAGACACAGCCACTGGTGCGCACAGGCCGCCTCTCCAGACACACAGCCGCTCGTGCGCACAGGCCGCCTCCGCGAGGGCGCCCAGCCCCGCCACCTCCGCAAACACACACGAGCCGCTCGTGCGCACAGGCCGTGTCCGCAAGGGCACCCGGCCTCGCCGCCTCCGCAGACACACAGCCACTCGTGTGCACAGGCCGCGTCCGCGAGGGCGCCCAGCCCCGCCGCCTACCTCCTCGTGCCAGTTCTCCCGGAACCAGACCATCTGGTCGACGATGCCTTCCAGGGAAGACAGCAGCGTCGGGTGCAGCTCCCGCTGCATGTGCATGATACGGCTGCAGCGCCACATGGGGGCCGTGGCTCTGATGGGCCCTGGATCTGATGCAGAATGGGACTGGTTACCCACTGAGCTTGGCTGCTGCTGTCCAGAATCTGAGAGCGACACACACAACGCCAATGTCAGCGCCAAGCGGGCCGATGGGAGAGTCGGCGCTCCGAGGACCCCCGGCCAGAGGAACGCGGGTTCCTGCCGGCACGGGACACACCCCGGGGCCTCCCGGGGCTTCGAGGCAGGCGCCCTGTCCCGGGGCGCAGCGCCAGCGAAGGCACTCGGGTGGGGGCGCGAGGTGGGCGTGTGACTGCGGTCCAGGTAGGGGCTGCAGCCTGCACTCCCTCTAACTGCAGTGGGAGTGTGAGCTTTTTTTTTTTTTTTAAGGTTTGGCAAAATATTTCACAGTTCATTCTTTGTATTACAGCTCCGAGAATCTAGAAGTGTGCTTTCACCAAGGAAAGCCAAACTACAGGTATAAAAAGACATTAAAAACAAAGCTAGTTGCTATGTAAGAAATGTTACAGAACCCCTGATGCTCATTTTTTTTAAAGCTTTAGCTCACTTAGAACAAAAACCCGTAACTTTCAATTGATCCAAACTCCAATCTACCTAGCCAGCCAGGAGGGGTTGGCCCGAAGACCCACCCACCACAGGACCGGGAGCGGCCGCCACGGTCGGGAGGAGGCAGTCGCCTCCTGGAGAGGCTCCGGCCTCACAGGGAGCGTGGCTGCGCATGAAAGACGCAGGAAGCAAGCAGTGCTCTAACTGTTCAGCGAGCACCATGCTTAGTGGGTAACTGAAACTATTAAGTAGGTTATTTCTCTACGGACCACAGTAATCATTATAGACTAAAAACTTCTTTTTTGAATAAGTTTTTACATTTGGTTAAGATTGATTTCTTTTTCTTTAGGCTATACCATGTGGAAATGGGATCTTAGTTCCCTGGCCAGGGATCGAACCCATGACCCCTGCATTGGGAGCTCAAAGTCCTAACCTCTGGGCCCCCAGAGAATCCCAGGTAAGACTGATTTCTATGCGGATTCTTCTGACAGCTGAAGGTACTATTCCTTGTAACACAGTATGTGGCATCTGAACTGTTTATCAGAATGCATTTATAACTAATGAGGTAAGTTCAACTTTTGTTTTTTGACTAGTCATTCAGTTGCATCCACTTTTTGCAAGCCCATGGACTGTAGCCAGGTTCCTCTGTCTGTAAAATTTCCCAGACAAGAATCCTGGAGTGGGTTGCCATTTCCTCCTCCAGGGCATCTTCCCAACCCAGGGATCGAACCCACGGCTCCTGTCTTGGCAGGCAGATTTTTCACCGCTGAGCCCCCTGGGGTTCACACATTTTTTTCCTACGTATGGATGGAATCACTGGAGTGGATGAACACCTTGTCACACTATGGTGAAGGAGAGCCAGCAACCCCCAGGAGGCCAGGTTTCGTCTTCCCACCCCAGTGTGCTCCCGGCGTCTGAACACAGACGGGCCCGCGGGCCAGAGGGGAGCTGCTGGTGGGCCTAGGCTGGTGGCAGCGGGAGCCCAGACGCCCCGGGGACCCGCCCCGCGGCCCGGCCGCGGCCCCGGGAGACCTACCGCTCTTGTAGCGCTCGCGCTGCTCTATCTTCAGCGTCAGGTACAGGGTCCGGATGGGGAAGTACACAGCCTGGGGATACACGCGTCCCACCTGCCCAGAGAGAGTCAGTCGTGAGTGGGAAGGGGCCCGCACCTGGCCGACACCACTGACTTAGCAGACAAGAGGCCGGACTGAACAGCAAGCCCAACGTCCAGTTTAGCCGGAAAAGACCCAGGCAAGAGTGGCCTGGTGTATTCCATCAGTCTCGCCCACCCAAGACTTCCTGGCCGAGCAACCTCACTGTCATCTGATCTAAGGCGGGGTTACAGACACTCGAGCGCCTGCCTCTCAGGCCGACGACAGCACAGAATGACAGCCGTCTTCATTCACCAGAGCCGAGCGCGGGCCGACGACGGGGCTCCCTAGTGAGTCACTCACACTGGGTAACTGTAGGACACAGGGGACTGGCCTTTTTCTTTTGGGTAAGGAATGCCAGTTTTGGTTCCACGGCTTCTTCAGAAGGGCTAAGCAGACATTACCCAGCTTTGCCACTGGCTGCAGGGAGGCTGGCTAACCTATGTTAAGAGATGTCCAATGAATGATGATACCAAATAGAATCTACGTCTTTGACAGATCAACTTCAGGTGAAGTACCAGAACCCAGGAACACAGCCGCAAGCGCTCAAGGAAGAATGAAACCACTTCTGGGTGCTGTGTAGATGCTCTACGTGAACGGGAAGCGAGTAGTGTGCCCCCAGGTGCTTGGTTACAGGTTCACGTGTAACTTGATAAAGCGCCATCAAAGGCACCAATTCCAGACCGAACGGTACCCACATGTCCCCTGTTTAGGCCCCTCCCCTACCTCCTGGCCTTTGCGCAGGAGGACAGTCTGGAGCAGGCCTCAAACACTGGCCAGGACAGCCTCTCTACAGGCCCAACCCCCCAGCCTGCCCCAGTGCACACGACTGCCAGCCTCCGACAGCCGCAGCCGGACAGCTGGACCAAGAGCAACAGACCCCACGGCCCGCTGAGCTTTCTTCTGGGGCTCAGAGCAGCCGGTCCAGCCCATGACGGGGAGTCAGCCGTGAGCACTGACCAGACACTGCGCTTGAGCAGTAACCTGAGTGCTCGCCAGGGACCCTGCGTTTTAACAGAAGGCGTGCTTTACATGTATCTTACGCGGCAACGTGTGTAAAAGAAGAAGTTAGCATCCGGACGCCGTGAGTCCAGCAGACCACTGCCCGCCAGCCCCACTGTGCTCTTCAACTGTGTGCACCTGCCCATCCATCCTCGTTTCAAAACTCTGAGCACGCACATTTTCCTTCTTGGAAACAAGGATGTGAAGGGAAAACACTTTGTGACCGAAGAGGCCCTGCAGTTCCCACCTGGCTAATCAGGTTCAAAAGCAGCTTTCCCTCGGAGCCAACCAGACAGGTGAGCAGCTGCGGGATCCAGGCCAGCCACTGGATGGGCGGCACACCGATGCAGTACTTGTCCACGGCATCTGCCAGGGTGTTCTTGTCATCGTCAAAACTCAGAAGCCACAGCACCTAAGACCGAAGGGAAGTCAGAGAGCTGAACCAAAGTCTCCAGTTCCGGTCAGGGGGCATTCCCCCAACATTAAACTGCCACCCAGGGCACCTTTCCTGGCATCACGGGAAAACACGGACAGAAGGCCCAACTGTGTGATGAAGCTTCGCTATAAAGCTCACAGACAAATGATGCTGAGAATTTAAATACAGTTTTCATCAAGGTTTAGCTTTAATGCCAACAATTAACTGATCTGGTCAGCTGGCTAGCAGTGGTCATGTGGACCCCAAGGGGCTCCAGTCCATTATCGCACACTTGCGATCTCCCCAGAACAAAATGGGCTTCTGCTCAGATCTCAGACGATCACTACCACCCTAGCGTGAGGCCAACCCCTGCTGTCAGTCCGCTGCCAAGAGGCGTCTGGAGCTATTTCATCTGCAAGAAAGCACATCTGGAGGTGGGCAGTGAGGCAGCCTCTTGGCATTACTACGGTCGGACTGTGTCTACAGTCTGCTTTCGCTACTTGGACGCTCAAGCCAAATTCTGACGGTAAATCAAGGAATTCTAAAAACTCCTAACCTTTATTGGACAAAGTAAGCGCAACAACCTATTCTTAAGTTATCTGCAAGAATGTATTCTGGGTTGTACGGATGTGTTTCCCAGGGAAGCCAAGAGGGTGCAAGCTGGGAGGGTGCTTGGGCTCAAGCAGCCGCCCACTGGGCACATGTGGATATAGCCCTGTGCCCGGCGCTGCAGGGGGGTACCGCGGGACGACCTCACCCTGCAGGAGCCCAGGGACTCAGCGTCACCGGTGACCAGAGCCAACTGGCTCCAGCCTGTGTGCACGGTCTGGGAGAGGGGCGTGCGGCAGGGCGCGCTCCTGGCAGAGCCCTCACAGTCTGCAGGAAGCCCTGTCCGGTGGGAGGCCCACAGCCACACTGGACCTGAGCTCTAAGACCCACCCACACTCCAGGTTCGGTTGTGCCGCTGAGAAGTCCTCTGACCCCAAGAACGTCCAGGCCTCCACTTTCCAGCTTTAAATAGAACCTACGGACTCTGTGCTGCCTCATGCCCAGCACGGACCAGGAGGTCGCTGAGCTTCCATCCCAACTGAAGGTTCCCAGGAAGGTCCCTGGCCGGAGCGAGCTCGTCCGGCCTCACCTTGGCCAGGTACTTCCTCGACTTGCTCTCGTTCTGGTGCCGGCACGCGTGCAGGTAGCAGGTGACGGCGGACACGCCGAGGTGCAGCTGCCGCTCCTTGACGAAGACGCCCTCCAGGTAGTCGCCCCACATGGCCCAGGCTTTCACCAGCACATCGTGCATCTGCACGGCTGCAGAGAACGCTTTGTTCGCTTCCTCAGACCTGGGGGGACACAGATTGAGACTGTGAACCCCACGGAATAGAAAACCAACTGTTGTAAAGTGATAAATTCGGTGGCAGTTGGTACAGGTAAAATGCCATGTGCCCACCACCTCTACGGAGGCTGCAAACATTGTCATCACCCCCTAGGAGACCCCGACCCGTGAAGCACCACTCCCCACTGCCCAGCCCCAGCGGCCACCGGTGGCGTTTCTGCTGCCCTGTCTCTGTGGACTGACCACCGCACATCTCACGTGAACGGACCCACGGACGGCGACTCTGTGTGTCTAGACTCTTTCAATCAGCCTCAAGTGTGACGTTCATGTCAACACTTCACTCCCTGGAGAAGGAGATGGCAGCCCACTCCAGTATCCTTGCCTGGGAAATCCCATGGACAGAGGAACCTGGCAGGCTACGGTCCATGAGGTCACAAGAGAATCAGACATGACTTCGCAACTAAACAACCACCACCCCTGCCAAAAGGTTTAAAGTAAAACATAATGTATGTATCTTGCACAAAGTCAGAAATACTCAACCCATATTTAAGAGCTGAGTTATGCATGCTAATCCAAGAGGGTCTGGTGATCCCTGTGATTAAAGAAACACAAGATTTATGTCTGCCGTGGAGCAGCAGCAGCATCTCGGCCGCTGTGGATCGCCCTGGAAACATCCCATCCCTGCTCCGAATTAGATTGTTGAAGCAAAAACAATTTGGCTTAATGAACACAAAACTGCTTTCATGGTCTCAAAAGGTTTACAGTGACATAGAAAAGGCAAGCAGAGAAACGAACAGTTATAATACAAGTGGTAAGGAAAAGGTATGCTACAAGATTTAGAGGAGGGAGTGATTAATTTTGGAGTTAGACGGGCTTAAGAAGGCCTTAGGGAAGAAGTCAAGTTTGTGCCGGGTTGTGAAGGATGATGGAGTGCACCAGAACTCAGGATGAAAGGGTGGTAATGAAGAAAGGGGGGCAGTGCAGAGTCCTGCAGACAGTGCTCACAGCCAGTTAGTCTAGCGTGAAGAGACGGGCAGGAGAGGTGGGTGTGCGCCAGATCACCAAGGGCCACCGTGCTCACAAACGTGAGACCAGGGTGCAGTAAGGAGCCAGGGGAGGGTTTTGAGCAGAATAGTGGGGTGATCCTTCTGAGACACAAATCTGACCACTCTGTGACCATGTTGAGAATGTGTGGGAGAGTGAAGAAGCTGGAGGCAGTCAGTAGGCTTGAACTGAGGCAGTCGCAAATGCATGTGGGGTGGGTATGTTTGAGAGGTATGCTGGAGAACTGCATGGACTTGATTTCATAATTAAATGAAAGAGAATGTGTGTGTGTGAGTCACTCAGCTGTGTTCAACTCTTTGCAAACCCATGGACTGTAGTCGGCCAGGCTCCTCTGTCCATGGAATTTTCTAGGCAAGAACACTGGAGTGGGTTGCCATTTCCTCCTCAAGGGGATCTTCCCGATCCAGGGATCAATCCTGGGTCTCCTGTACTGCAGGCAGATTCTTTACCATCTGAGCCACCAGCAAAACCCAAAATGAAGGGGTGCAAAGCTTTAATCATTTAGAAAAACGTTAGCTATATTTTTAATATTGCTGACATTTAAAATCATTTAAGCATCAGATTGGCTTAGGTAAAACTTAATAGGGAATTTATAAACATGGAAAGAAAAAATATTAAACACATTTCTAATGAAGGTAATATTTTCAAAGCATGAAATAAATCGACTAAAATGTCCTAGATCTGCTATTTGAATTCAGATTTACCAGCCTTATTTGTAGTAATTTTCATATAACAATAGTTTCAACAGATAGGAAAAAATTCAGACTACCATAGCTATAGCATCTTCAAAATAGAATATCCTACAGTTTTAAAAATCATGGTTGTATTTTTTTATTATTCTGTGCTTGAGCTTTCATTATAAAACTCATGTCTGTCCACATATAAGCCATGGCTGAACTTCTGGATCAAAGATTTCAGAAGAGAATTCAGCAACGTTCTTCACCACACAATCTGCTCACTGCAGAAAGCCTGGCCCCCTCTGCCTGTGATGGAGCATGGGATTTTCAGGTCATTCAAGGGGTCACTTTCTGTTAAAAAAGGCTTTTAATTCTTACTAGTAAATTAAAAGTTACTTATTTCCTAGTAGCTCAGATGATAAAGAGTCCGCCTGTAATGCCAGAGGCATGGGTTCGATATCTGGGTTGGGAAGATCCCCTGGAGGAGGGCATGGCAATCCACTCCAGTGTTCTTGCCTGGAGAATCCTCAAGACAGAGGAGCCTGGCGGGCTACAGTCCATGGGGTCTCAAAGAGTTGGACACAACTGAGCGACTAAGCACAGCCAACATATTAAAGAAAATACCACTTCATTCTTTTTTCATGCTGGATAATATTCTACTGTTTGTACACACCACATTTTGCTTATCCAGTCATTTGAGTAGTTTCAATATTCTGCTACTGTGAACAGAACTCTGTGAACCTTCATGAATGACTCCCGGCTTGTGCTCCTGTTTTCAGCTCTTCTCCATAAATACCTAGGAGTGGAATTGCTGGGACCTAATTCTTCGTTTATAGTTTTTTGAGGACCTACCACACTGGTTCCAGTTGATTGACCCCTCCTCTAAAGCAAGAGTCATCTCCATAAAAGGGAACTCTATTCCCCAGACGGTACATGGAGAAAATGGGGCAATGAAACCGTCATTGGCAGTTCCATGGTCAAGCAACTCACAGTTAAAAAGTACCACACTCAAGCCAGCTTCCTGATCCTGCTGCAAGTTACTGCTTTCCCAGAGATACAAAAGCTGAACAC
>SJYV01038155.1:0-11871 GCA_006410875.1 Neotragus pygmaeus
GGAGGAGAAGGGGATGACAGAGGATGAGATGGTTGGATGGCATCACCAACTCCATGGACATGAGTTTGGGTAAACTCCAAGAGTTGGTGATGGACAGGGAGGCCTGGCGTGCTGCAGTCCATGGGGTCACGAAGAGTCAGATAGGACTGAGTGATTGAACTGAACTGAACTGCTCTCCCCCTAGTCTCCACATCCCCTCCCTTCCCTGATTAGTAATTGTTGGAACCTGATCTTTACAACTCAGGGAAGGTCATGTAGACTGAACGAATCCTGTTTCCTGCTAACAGGAAAAAGAGGGACATAGAGTTTTGTGCCCAGAAGCTTCACAGTGTCCCACTTAGTTTTAATCCCAGTTTATACACTTGTTTTCTATTATGAAAGAAGTCTACTTTTTATTATTTAAAAGTTACTTATTGCTGATATATATGTATATAGTGGGAGAGATTGGGGGCAGGAGGAGAAGGGGACGACAGAGGATGAGATGGCTGGATGGCATCACTGACTCGATGGACGTGAGTCTGAGTGAACTCCAGGAGTTGGTGATGGACAGGGAGGCCTGGCGTGCTGCGATTCATGGGGTCACAAAGAGTCGGACATGACTGAGTGACTGAACTGAACTTAACTGAATGTGTATATATCATCTTCTATACAAATATTACTGAATAATATACTCTTGATAGATATTAAGGTAATTCTTTTTACAGTGGTTTCTGTACATATATGAATATAGTTTGCAAGTCATGAAAATTATCTTGGAGAAGCAGTCCCTGACATCAGAAGCTGGCCTGATCATGTGAGGCAGGCCTTGGGTTTTTGCACTAAATATACATAATTTCACAGAACATCAGACAAGGCCACACTGTGACCACTATGTATCCAGGCAAAAATAAGACCACTCTGTAATCATGTCTGAGCACAGACATGTCTGAGCACAGACAATAGCCACGCCATAAAAATACCAGATATCTCCCTGTTTTGACCAATATGTGTACTGTTGCACTGTTACTAGCTATAGCTTTAGCCTTGATCTAGTCTCCCATACCTTTGGAAAAGATTTATTAAGGTTTTAATAATTTATTAAGACACTCACAGAGTTATCCCCACTTCCTGACTGCATCCTCTCCAGAGATAAGCCTTGCTTCCTTAAACCCTCCAAAATCACTTAACACAAGCCAAATTATAAGTCCTTCCCAATACTTTGTTGGCTTAATTCTCCAGCAAGCCTTCTCTCCCTGCAAGAAGTAATAAGCCCACATATTTAATATGAATTCCTGGTGGTCTTTGTCTGGAGGACGTTGATAGTGTGAAATATGATATTTTTCGTCATATCGATAAACAAGGATATCACAGCCGTCCATGAGTCAGGCCCTCCAAATATGAATTTCTGAGCCAAGAGGGCACCCAGGAAGGATGATGTTGGCTATCCAGCAGCCACAGTGGGATGTGGAGGGGGGCGAGAAGTTCAGGCAGCCACCACCCACCACTCCTTATGGTGACCAGAGGACTAGGAATGTGAAAACCCAATCTGTAGGATGTTAGCCCCAGATAGCATGGAGAAGGAAATGGCAACCCACTCCAGTGCTTTTGCCTGGAGAATCCCAGGGATGGGAGAGCCTGGTGGGCTGCCGACTATGGGGTCGCACAGAGTCGGACACAAATGAAGCAACTTAGCTGCAACAGCAGCAGTTGAGATACATGTGGAAGAAATAATTTCAGTAAGCCCAGATTCTTGTATTTTTCCATATATAGAAAAATGGCTAAATTTCTTTACTTGAGATATCTGTTTTTTCTTAATTAACAATAATATTTTCATTTTTAGACTACCTATCTCTTGTTGTGAGTTTCTATATAATTTAACTCCTCCCCACCACTACCTCAGAATGGTTCTTTCAGGGTCCCCTGAGATGCTGTCTCCTGGGTTTGAAGTCCTAAAAATTCCCACCAAATGACACGTAACTCTCAACTTCTAGATTGTGACTATTTTTTAAGTTGGTGATAGTCTCTCATGTCAAGATTTCTTTAACATTTCTTTTTCATGTCTTGCTACATTGACCAAATTGTAAAATAACATAGAATAATAATGAGGACAACAAAGGGACTAATGTGTTTTACTGTGGAATTAACACTTGCTTTTCTTTTAACATGGGTTCCTTTATCAAGTAAGAATAGTTCTGTACTTTGAAAAGAAAGTTTATTTTGAAATTGATGCAAAACTTTAATAATATTTGTCTATAACTCAGTTTCAGTTCAGTCACTCAGTCATGTCCGACTCTTTGCGATCCCATGAATCACAGCACATCAGGCCTCCCTGTCCATCACCAACTCCCAGAGTCTACCCAAACCCATGTCCATTGATAGATGATGCCATCCAACCATCTCATCCTCTGTCATCCCCTTCCCCTCCTGCCCTCAATCTTTCCCAGCATCAGGGTCTTCTCAGATGAGTCAGCTCTTCACATCAGGTGGCCAAAGTATTGGAGTTTTAGCTTCAACATCAGTCCTTCCAATGAACACCCAGGACTAATCTCCCTTAGGATGAACTGGTTGGATCTCCTTGCAGTCTAAGGGACTCTCAAGAGTCTTCTCCAACACCACAGTTCAAAAGCATCAATTCTTCGGCACTCAGCTTTCTTTATAGTTCATCTCTCACATCCATACATGACTACTGGAAAAACCATAGCCTTGACTAGATGGACCTTTGTTGACAAAGTAATGTCTCTGCTTTTTAATATGCTGTCTATGTTGGTCATAACTTTCCTTCCAAGGAGTAAGCATCTTTTAATATCATGGCTGCAATCACCATCTATGGAGATTTTTGAGCCCCCCCAAAATAAAGTCAGCTACTGTTTCTCCACGTATTTGTCATGAAGTCATGGGACCAATACCATGATCTTCACTTTCTGAATGTTGAGCTTTAAGCAAACCTTTTCACTCTCCTCTTTCACTTTCATCAAGAGGCTTTTTAGTTCCTCTTCACTTTCTGCCATAAAGGTAGTGTCATCTGCTTATCTGGGGTTATTGATATTTCTCCCAGCAATCTTGATTCCAGCTTGTGTTTTCCTCCAACCCAGTGTTTCTCATGATGTACTCTGTATATAAGTTATTACTAGCTTTTTATTTCTGAATTTTATAATGAAACATTATTTTGTTATGTTTTTCTCCCACAAATTTCTAGGATAAATCCTTTATAGTTGTGGAAGATTATTTTAATGAATTCCATCTTTAATAAATTATTTAATTTACTTTATCCATGTGACAAATATTCTTTAAATACTTACAATACCAAGTTCTATCTTAAGTCATGGAGATATTGCAATTAAAAAAAATCACAGGAAGGGAGGTGGCTGTGGCTATAAAAGTGTAACACAAGAGATACTTATAATAGAAATTTTCTGCACCTTGACTATGGTGATCATGAATTTTCATGTGATAAAATTGCATGGAATGACACACGCACACATGGTGAACATATGTAAAACTGATGAACTCTGAGTCAGGTTAACAGATTCTATTGATGTCAGTTTTCTGGTTGTGATATTGTACTATGGTTATTCAAGATGTTGTCATTGGGAGAAAGTACATGAGATATACACAGAATTCTTCTACATTATTTCTTGCAACAGAATGTGACTTTATTATTTTAAATTGAAAAGTTTTAAAAATTATATAATCTCTGATATGTAGAATACAATCTAATAATATTAATAGAAATAGATTGTGAAGAAATAAACACACACAAAAAACTATATAGGAACTACTGTGATGTAGTTAGAGAAAAGTATTGGCACCCATAGGTACATATGATATTAGAATCTAACCTGTACTCAAGGGTCAAGAAAGACCCCCCTTGAAGATGTAACACTCAAAGCCTGTTATGAATCTCCAATACTTTGGCCACCTGATGAAAAGTACCAACTTATTAGAAAAGACCCTATGCTTTGAAAAGATTGAAGACAAAAGGACAAGAGGGCAGCAGAGGATGAGATGGTTAGATAGCATCAGTGACTCAACGGACATGAATTTGAGCAAACCCTGAGAGAGAGTGGAGGACAAAAGAGGCTGATGTGCTGCAGTCCATGGAGTTGCAAGGAATCAGACACGACTTAGTGATGGAACAACAATAAAAGAATGAGTACAAATGAAGATTTTCACCTTTGAGGGAATGGGGTCTCAGCAGAGAATAGTGATCATAAGGAAGATTGACAGAAGGTAATGCTGAAGATTAGTCTGGAACAGGTCATTTATACTTGTGGATTATAGTAATTTTATCATGTTAATAATGCAAAGCCATAAAAATGCTTTAAGCAAGGCAGTAATAATTTCAATTTTACATTTTTACCCAGCAGAGCTTGATTGGAAAGGATCTTCCTAAATAAGCAGAAAAAAGAAAGTTGTGGAAATCCAGGTTTGTGATGGGATTTTTGGAATTGAGGGAGGAGAGGGCTCTGTGAAGCTGGTGATGGATTCAAGAGATCAAGAGATAACTGGACAGATTTAGTAATGATTTGAATGTGAGATATTGACATCATAGATTATACCCAGATTTTGACATGTATGATTGGGTGATTGAGAAGCAATGTTCCCAGGTAGGTTGAGTGAGAGGAAATGAAGATCTGAAGTGGGGTAGGGGATAGTTTGGTTCAATTTTACACCTAAAATAAGATGCCAGCAAGACTTCCAAGTGGAGGTTTCAAGAAGGCAAGTAGAGCTTTCCATCTGGAACACAGAAAAAGAAGTACATACCAGGGATAAAAGCTTTTTAAGTCTTTGGCATATAGATAGTATTTAAAGTTAAGATTGATAGTTATGAGCATTGAGAGAGTGAAAAGAGAAAGGAAAAAGTGGCCCAGAGGATATTCCTGATGAATCTGAACATTTAAAAATCAAGGAGAAATGCCTATTTAGTTCTTTGGCCCATTTTTTGATTGGGTCGTTTATTTTTCTAGAGTTGAGCTGCATAAGTTGCTTGTATATTTTTGAGATTAGTTGTTTGTCAGTTGCTTCATTTGCTATTGTTTTCTCCCATTCAGAAGGCTGTCTTTTCACCTTACTTATAGTTTCCTTTGTTGTGCAGAAGCTTTTAATTTTAATTAGATCCCATTTGTTTATTTTTGCTTTTATTNATGGTGATTGCAGCCATGAAATTAAAAGACGCTTATTCCTTGGAAGAAAAATTATGACCAACCTAGACAGTATATTAAAAAGCAGAGACAATACCTTTGCCAACAAAGGTCCGTCTAGTCAAGGCTATGGTTTTTCCTGTAGCCAAGTATGGATGTGAGAGTTGGACTACAAAGAAAGCTGAGTGCCAAAGAGCTGATGGTGCTGGAGAAGACTCTTGAGAATCCCTTGGACTGCAAGGAGATCCAACCAGTCCATCCTTAAGGAGATCGGTCCTGGGTGTTCATTGCANATGTGAGAGTTGGACTACAAAGAAAGCTGAGTGCCAAAGAGCTGATGGTGCTGGAGAAGACTCTTGAGAATCCCTTGGACTGCAAGGAGATCCAACCAGTCCATCCTTAAGGAGATCGGTCCTGGGTGTTCATTGCAAGGACTGAAGCTGAAGCTCCAATACTTTGGCCACCTGATGCGAAGAGCTGACTCATTGGAAAAGACCCTGGTGCTGGGAAAGATTGAGGGCAGGAGGAGAAGGGGATGACAGAGGATGAGATGGTTGGATGGTATCACCAACCCGATGGACATGAGTTTGAATAAACTCCGGGAGTTGGTGGTGGACAGGGAGGCCTGGCATGCTGCAGTCCATGGGGTTGCAATGTGTCGGACACAACTGAGTGACTGAACTGAACTGAAGAAAGGATGGGAGAGTAAGTGTGGATGGATTTTAAGGAAAAGGAAGAGACCGACAGAGGTGATGGCTGGCAGCCCTCATATACCCAGTAAGTAGCAGAGGTAGAATTGAGTGTTAAAGAGGGAAAGATAAGCAGGAAGAGGGACGCTGGTGGGAGGCACTGTGCAGAGGCTGTTGATCAGTGAGATCTGTCCAGTAAACGGACATCTGGCAGCTCCAGGGGAGGGAGCTGAGCTGCCAGCAGCAGCCCTGGACGCACCATGTCACCCAGCACATGTATACTACACGCTGAGCACTGTGTTAGCTTCATGACGGTCGTTACGAGTGTCACCGTCCATACTTCACAAAGGAGGAGACTGAGACTCCAAGAGGCGACATACGCTGGCCACAATTATGTAAGAATTAAATAGCAGGACCAATGTCTGAATCAATGTCTGACTGCAATGCTGGGACATGCTCTACCATGAACTTGACTGTTGTATGTACAGGCTATGGCATCCAATGCCTGGGTTCTAACCCCAGCTCCAGCATTTCCCATCTCCAGTCCCTGCTAGAGATGAAACTGGGCCAAATTTCTTAACCTTTGCATGTCCTGTTTGTCTCCTCTATAGAATGAAGATAATAAATGAACCTTACAACTTTTTGCCCCCATTTTTATTTTTCAATTAAACAATTTTTTGTTTTATGTTGGAGTATATGCTAGTTTCAAATGTACAGCAATGTTTTTCATATACATGTGTCTATTCTTTTTCAGCTTCTTCTCTCATTTGGGCTATTAGAGAATATTGAATAGAGCGCCCATTGGTATACAGTGTGTCTTGGTTGGTTACCTATTTTAGAAGCTTATAGCTTTTTGGTGAAGGTGCAAAGTCACGGTATAAATTGTGGCAGGCAATTAGCAATGTTAACCGGTGCACAAATAACCCTTCATATATGATAGTCATTGTAGTTATTTTTGTTAGGGTTCTTGGGAGCTCATTCGGATATATAGTAGGAAAGAGCAGGGTGTCAGCTAAAACCAGTTCATAGTCTCTAAACCAAATGGATGCATCAGGTCTTGAGTCTTCCAGAAACACCTCACTCCTTGGAAATTAAGTGAAGGTCCCTGAGAAAGGCGAGCAGTCAAAAAATTCTCCTTCTACTGCTTATATCAGAAAACAATTGGTTTCTGTTACTCTGAGCTTTTGAGGATGAGTTAGAAGAATCTCACCACTTGTACATCGCAATGAGGTTAATGAAAAAGAGTAACTAAAGGAAAACAAAAAGCCCATTGGGTCTTAATTAGTATCTGACTATATGCCAGGCACTCTACAAGATATGTTATATAACTTGTTTAATTTCACCCTTACAAGAGCCCTACGCAGTGACTACTAGTACTTTTCCTATTTTACAGATGAGGAAACCAAGGTTCAAGTTTCTTAATTAAGCAAGTTACAGAGATCATAGGAAAGGGATCAAGAATCTCATCCATGGCTCAGACCCCAAAGTGAGCTGAAGTGACAAGCTTAAACCAGAAGTCACCTCCTGTTTCTCAGAGACATAGACTGGGCCTCCCAACTCCCGTGAGAAAAGCCCAGCCTCTCCTCTTCTCCTTTCTCCCTCCTGCCGGCCTGCCCCTGCCACCCCTCAACCAACCTCGTCGACTCTCTGTTTCAAGATGTTGTGAGGGCCCTGTGATCACAGAGCCCATTCCCACACCATAAATTATTTTCTACAGTTTTGACATCATTTATTTCCATAGCATTATATACTCCAGAATTCTGACTACTTAAGATCAAAAGGTATGCTCCGGGCTCACATCTCACTCCAGCTCTCAGACTCGATGCACCAAATTAGACTCAACAGCAGAGGCTCCAGCCTGCCAGGGTCTGTAATGTCGCATCACTCCGATAGTTTAGCCCATCTTTATCAATGGCAAAGGAGAAATGGACTGATCCATGGGGGTGGGGCTTCCATGGAGGAGGCGTAAAGATGTGGTAGTTGAAGGGGAGTGTTGGGATGTTCAGAATCAGCCTGGGTGGTAGGAATTCAACTGGCTGTGAAAACTGAGGCCAAAGGCAAAGGTTTGGAACAGACCAGAGTAGGAGAAGCTCCATATGGGGAACTGTGAGCTGCCCCTGAAAGAATCATAGAAACACTAGTGAGCAAGAGGGAAGAGGGATTGTGGCTGGAATCAGCCCAGGCTCAGAGGTTCTGGAAACCTGTGGACCAAATACTCATTAGCAGTATTGGAGGAGCATACTCTGATGCAGCAAGTGGAAAGGGCATCTATTTTTACATCACTACTTTTTTGAGAGCCCGGTGGCTCAGATAGTAAAGAATCCACCTGCAATGCAGGAGACCCTGGTTCGATCCCTGGATCAGAGAGATCCCCTGGAGCAGGGCATGGCAACCCACTCCAGTTTTCTTGCCTGGGGAATCCCATGGTCAGAGCAGCCTGGAGGGCTGCAGTCCATGGGGTCGCAAAGAGTCGGACACGACTGAAGTAACTTAGCACGCACACACGTAAAATGAATGAGACAAATCTCCTGCTCTCATAGAGCCCCAAACCTAATGAAACACACAGATGGATGAACAGATGCTTTTTATTCAAGTTCTAAAATAGAGGAGGATTCAAGGGAGGGAATGAACACCTAGAGGGGGTGATCAAGTCATCCTCCTCTCCCACCCACCCCTGTGCCCTAGCATTGAGGTCAGTAAGAGGCATTGGGGGTCGTAGCCCTGGATACCATGGCGTATTTTAATCATCTGGACCAAGTCTAGCAAACAGCAGAGAGACTGCCTTGGGTTTACTGTGCACATAGGTGAGGGATGGACAGGAGAACTGGGAAATCCCCCGACACGTGGGTCGGCACCTGACTGTAGGGCAGCAGGAAAGAAGACCCTTGGTGACGGTGGTGGTGGTGGCCGTGAGAGCAGCCAGCATTTATTGGATGTCCGCTGCCTGCCAGGCACAGTGCCGAGAATTTTACATGGATTACCTCATTTCTTCTTTCCAACAGACTTGGGTGGATCAGTATTCACGTATATAACCTTCATTTAATGGGTGAGAAAACCAAGGCTCAAAAGAGTTGATGGGATCCATCCATGGCCTCAAGGCAGAGCTAGTGTTTGATTCTAGGCAATTTGCCTTTGGCACCAGCAGCCCAGCCAAGATGGGGGAAGCAGGCTTGAACACCCCCTTGGGTCACAGTCTGATTGCTCAGCACAAACCTCTCATGACAAATGATGCTAGCACACACTGGAGAAACTTCATGACTGAGCCTGCTTCTCGGCACTAATGTAGCTTGACTCGAGGCTGATATTCCACTTATCTCCCCAGAATGACAATTAGGAGGAGAAAAAAAAGAAAGAGTTATTGCTATTCTGGCTTCCTCTATTGAGCTATGAATAAATGATGATAGCTGTGAAATAGCATGGTGTTTAGATCATTTCTGGTAAATTAAAAAAAAATAAAAATTGAATAAAGTGGTAATCCATGTAGCCAGTTAAACAAGAGGAGTGGAACAAAATTGGTAAATTCCTTAACTGTCTTCCTGGCCTTGTCATTCTANTGATGACTCTGTATGTGAGACAACAAAAGAGACACAGACATAGAGAATGGACTTTTGGCCTCTGAGGGAGAGGGTGGGATGATTTGGGAGAATGGCATTGAAGCATGTATACTATCATGTAAGAAACGAGGCACCGGTCTATGTTCGATGCAGGATGCAGGATGCTTGGGGCTGGTGCATGGGGATGATCCAGAGAGATGTTGTGGGGTGGGAGGGGGATTCAGGATTGGGAGCTCGTGTACACCTGTGGATAGATTCATGTCGATGTATAGCAAAGCCAATGGAGTACTGTAAAGTAAAATAAAGTTAAAAAAAAAAAATCAAGGAGGCTTATTTTATCAAGTGCAGTAGAAAAGTTTTTGTATATATATGGGCTTCCCAGGTGGCCCAGTGGTAAAGAATCCACCTGCCAATGCAGATGACATAAGAGACACAGGTTCAATCCCTGGGTCAGGAAAATCCCCTGGAGTAGAAAATGTCAATTAACACCAGTATTCTTACGGGGAAAATTCCATGGACAGAGGAGCCTGGCAGGCTGTAGTCTATGGAGTGGCAAAGAATCAGAAATGACTGATTAACTAACACAGTAGTATTACTGCTAAAAGTCTAGAAAGCTAATTAGTGATCTTTCAAAAAAAAAATTGAATGAAGCTTGAAACAAATACTATGTTATTTTTTAAAAAAGGAAATTCACACGTGATATAGTGTTAGTAACTAAAGTACAGATTTTGTTCACGTTTCACAAAACTTTGTGCTAATGTCCATTATTTGTCTTCATATCTTATTCAAGATTCTACATTGTATTTAGTTATACTAAGCAGCTTCAGCTGATGCAACAAATTCTGATAAATTCTCTTTTCATTTTTATTCTGGTACAAATACTTTCAAATTTTCCTTTTAGAAAGGAAAATTATGGCTTCTTAGATATACCCATCACTTAAAAGTGGACTTAGTTTCCAAATACATGGGATTTTAAAAGTATCTTTATTAATTTCTCATGTCAATATTAATTTCTCATTTAAGTGCCTTCTTCTCTGCAATCACCCTCTGTGTGTTTTCAGTCTTCTAATTTTATTGAGGCTTTCAATGGCTAAGTCAAAGATCTCTCTTGGTAAATGCACTCGAAAATATGTGAGTTATTTTCAAATATCTTTTGATATTTATTTCTAACATAATTCCACAATGATAAGAGAATAGACTCTGCATGATTTCAATATCTTTAGACCATGAAATTTTTGCACTTAGTTTTATGTCTCTGGATATGTTCCAGTGTCTCCTGGTTTATAATCTACGGGAACTTGAATAGAATTTGTATCCTGCTCTTGTGCGAAAATTGTATATATCTTAGTCATGTTGAATTGGTTCATAGTGCTTTTCAGATCTACCATATCCTACTTTTCTGTCTATTCATTCTATTAATTTTTGAGATTTTGATGTTGAAACTCCAACTGTCTTAATTTATTCACTTAAAAATATTGTAACATATAGTAGAACTATGTGTAACTTTGTTCTGTATTTCCCGTCTCTTATAAATGTGTTACCATATTTTCATAATTTAAAAACAAAAATTTAAAGAAAAAAAAATGTCAGGAGTCTTAGAAGATACAGTCAGAGAGATGGTGAAAATCCGAGTAATGTGGGGGAAGCAGAGGGAAGAGAGTATTTCCAGAAAGAAATGGTAAAACCTGTTTTAAATGCTCTGCTGAGAAATCAAGTCCAAAGAGGCATGGAAATTGGCCATTGGATTTAGCAACATGAGGATCATTTGTAACTGGAGTGGAGGAGGGGAGAAGGAACACCAAGGGAAGATCCTTGCAAATTTCCCTAGAGAAAATAAAGTGGCTGAAACCTCATGACAATGATTTTTTCCTACAAAAGTATAGATACTGGGAAGGACTTGAGGAAGAAGAAGGTCTAAGTTGTTGCAAGAGAATGACAGTGAGTAGACTAGAAAAACATTTCAAGTTTTGGGGTAAATTTTTTTTAAGTGGAAATTATCCAAATTTTCCATTGAATAAAAAGACTCAATATTGCAAAGATGTTAAACCTCTTCATCTCTATCATTATTTTTGATCTAAACTTGAAAGTGAAAGTCACTCAGTTGTGTCCAACTCTTTGTGACCCCATGAACTATGGGAATTATCCAGGCCAAGATACTGGGGTGGGTTGCCTTTCCCTTCTCCAGGGAATCTTCCCAACCCAGGGATCAAACTCAAGTCTCCCACATTGCGGGTGGATTCTTTACCAGCTGAGCCACAAGAGAAGCCGGGAATACTGGAGTGGGTAGTCTATCCCTTCTCCATTCTATCTTCTGTACCCAGAATCGTATCGGAGTATTCTGCATTGCAGGCAGATTCTTTACCAACTATCAGAGAAATAAGTTAAATAAGCAGGGTGACAGTATTTAGCCTTGACGTACTCCTTTCCCAATTTGGAACCAGTCCATTGTTCCATGTGCAATTCTAACTGTTACTTCCCAACCTGCATACAGATTTCTCAGGAGGCAGA
>SJYV01038155.1:13055-31685 GCA_006410875.1 Neotragus pygmaeus
TTGCCACAAATTTAAAACAGAAAAATTTAAACAACAAACTGATAGGACTTTTTACTTATCACATAAATTCAGTTAACTTTATTTTTGAGCACTTCCTAGATGCCAGGTGTTTTTAGTATTTTTAAGTGTATTTCACATACTTTTTGTGAGCATATTTTCCATAATCTACCAATTTTTCATAATATGATCAATAGTTTGAATGGAAACATGCTTCTGAAGAGCTTGATAATACTTGAAAGGTGATTTTCTTACATAAGTCAGACTTTTAGCAATCTTATTTATATGCTTAATTTGATTAACACACTCTTTTTCGCAGAATGCAGTCTTCAAAAGCAACCTATTTTTTTAAACACTCACAAAATTGTTTCCCTCCCATATAATTATATTTTATAGACTCGACAGTATTTCTGAGCATTCAAACTTAACCTTGGAATTCTGAAAGCAAACCAAACTTGAATCATAACCACTGACTCATCTATCACAGAGGTAAGAGGAGCAGTTAATGTAGCTAGTATTCTTTCATCTCTTCATTTTTTCATTCAACAAACATTTCTTGTATCTCTACTCTGTGCAGCCACAGAAATAGGTGCACGGGATACCATAATGGATAAGAGAAAATTCTTACCCTCAGATTTTACCATCTAACTGGGGTTACATAAAAGTAAACCTGCAATGATGACACTCTGTTGTAAGAACTTGCATTTAAGTACCTGAAATCTCCCCTCACTTTCATTCCTTCAATCCAGGAACAGTGTTGCATTACTGAGGGTGATAAGTTACTTTTGTGACTATACTAGATATACTCATTTGGGGATGCTTGAGGCACCATATTTAAAGTATCTTTTTAAATAATGTGTGACACCTAAATGTAGTTAAATCACAAACTTCTTCTAAATTAATAAAACTAAGTTTTTTTGGCAACATGGAAGAGCTATTCCAGATCTAAATGAATCATTAGAAATGAGTAAATCATAGACATTGCCATTTCCTTCTCCAATGCATGAAAGTGAAAAGTGAAAGTGAAGTCGCTCAGTCATGTCTGACCCTCAGCGACCTCATGGACTGCAGCCTTCCAGGCTCCTCCGCCCATGGGATTTTCCAGACAAGAGTACTGGAGTGGGGTGCCATTGCCTTCTCTGATAATTAAGATAAAATGTATGTTTAAAAGATGTATGGTAAATCTCAGAATAACCCCCAAGTATGTCCATTTTTCTTTGTCAAAAATTACTGGAAAGAACCAAAAGAAATAATCAACTGTAATTCCAAATAGTCTATGCTTAAAAAAAAACCCCACTAAGCTAATATATACTTTCTTGGGGAGTGAGGGCGGGAACCTCATAGTATAAACTAGAGAATTAAGTTAGTTTCACAAGATATTTTACAGAATTCCTGAATTATATTAGATTGAATCATTTGAAATTGCCAACATTTAATTTTTTTTACCTACAAAATTGACAATTTCATGTGGTTCACCCTAATAGCATGACATTATTTCAATTCCTAAGAAGAAACCTTTGACTAATGCACAATTTATAGAGCTCTCCCTGCAAGCGACTTGCTGTTCTAAGCCCTGTCTGTCATCAGTCCAAGGTCTTTACCTGGGTGGGACCCATAGACTCTTCCCAAACAGTCCAGACTAGAATTGATGAGGATCTTTGAACTTGGATGAAAAAAATGGACATATTTGTTTTCCATAAAGCTTTAACTGGAGCTTAGCATTTCTTTCAACTGTAGATGCAAACAGCAAACTTTGGTGATGTTAGCAGCATCTTTGTTTTTATCACAAGTAGAAACCACAGTTATTTTCATATTATATTGCAATTGTTACAGCTGTCTCAAAATAATACATATACTTATCATAAACTTGAAATTTCCTATTGATATTAAACCTACTTTTAGATATTGTTTAATGTATGTATTACTAATCATATATTCCAAATATTTATTTTTTTAATATTTAAAAACTCAGATTGGTTTGCTTTATAGTATTGTATATTTTATTTTATATATTTAAAATAATTATTCTGAAAACAGTTTCGAAGGGCTCTCCCAGGTTGTCAAAGGGGTCCATGACACAAAAAGTTTTTAAAAAAAAAAGTTTTTTAAAAGCATTTTATTGTTGTAGCCACTCATACCGGTAGTAGGAGATATTGCCACCCCCAGTGTACAGAGAAGAAAGGTTGGGTACACAGCTAATAGCACAGCCAGTTTTCACAGTGAGTCTGGCTCCAAAGCCTAGGGTCTTAACTAGGACCTACAGCTCCTCTGGAAATTTCCAGGCGACCAATGGAGATCATAACGGTTGAGATGTTGGTGCTGATCATCAGATAATGCTTGTGTGAATCGGAAAATATTTCTCTAGTGCTGCAGCAAGGACTATTCAACAACCCACCTGAAAAGTGTTGTCCAAGGCAGTCATAGCTTTACAACATGGAGTAGAAAGTGTTAACTAAATAATGAGCATGGGCTCTGAGCATTGCAGTGCCAGAGGGGTGAAGGCCTGAGACTCAGAGAAGGATATGTCAGAAAGGGGCACACCCGGCACATAGAAGGGTGACAGGGTTTAGTGAAATTTATTTTTTATTCAGCTGGTGACCACTGTCTTCTTTTCCTACTTTTGTGTTTATTTCTCTTTCTCTCTTCTGTCTCCTTTCAGTTTCTCTTTTAGATTTCTATCCTACTTCTCCATGTACTAGCCACACTCAGCTTAAAATAGAGGGAAATAGGCCAGGTTAGAGCAGATGAAGTTCAGTTCAATTTAGTTCAGTTGCTCAATCGTGTCCGACTCTTTGCGACCCCATGAATCGCAGCATGCCAGGCCTCCATGTCCATCACCAACCCCTGGAGTTGAGGATGGTACATTTATACATTTATTTGGGATTCTGTTTTTTTGTTACTTTTGAGGTATAATTGATGTATAACATGTTTATTTCAAGTATACAGCATGATGATTTGATGTTTACATACATTGTGAAATGATTCCCAAGTCCCTTTCAGTTTTACCAGGATAAATAGATATGACAAATATCACCATCCCAAATTCCACTCTTTACTTACGTAATAATAAATGTAAATATGAAGACATTTTCACTTAGAAAACAGTGAGGATCCTCAGCGAACGTCAACACTATAGGGACCTCCCTGCTGGGGAAAGGCCCACTGGATTAGCATATTGGTGAGCAGCTCCTGTAGCTGTTCTTTCTCTTGATTCCCTGCTGTCAGGTTCTCCACAGGATGCTGGTCTGTAGAACACAGTTCTGCATTCAGATGACCTACATTTAAATTCCCTCCTTAGCATCTCACGAGAGATAGCCTTGGACAAATTATTAATAGTTAACTTCTTTGTGCCTTAGTTTTTTCATCTGTAAGTGAAGCTGATATATTTCTTAGCAACAATGTTATACGGATTAACAGAAATGTTTGCAAAGTAGTTGCCATATAGCTTAATACATGTAAGCCATGTTCATTACAACTGATAGAAATGCCACGAATTTCTCAGTGCATTTGCTTTTCCTCTACAATCTCCATGACACAAATGAATTCCACTTCAATGAGGAAAGGGAAGGTTCAGAGACTGAGGAAGCTGATATTTCTCCTGTCAATTATAGGTTTGCTGTGATTCAAGAGATTATGAAGCAAATATCCCCAGCTATTTGGTTAGACAGAAACAAAGGACTAGAAAAGCTGATGCTCTCAGCAATAGAAGCATGCTTCCAGAAAGAGTCATCTAAGGTGGTATGAAACCAATGCCTTGGTTTCGAAGACGTTGTAAATATTCACAGTCACTGCTAACATAAATAATTAGTCCATTTTGAAGCTATGGAAATTTGAGCTTTACTTTCATGCTGTACTTGAAGCTTTTGCTCCAACATCAGAGAATAGTTGAAACCATATAATACCTATGAACATGTAACAGTTGAAGCCCCTTTTGAGGACACAAGATGGAAAGATTGGAAAATCAGGTCATTGAAGTGAGCATTTACTATGTATCAAGTGCTATGTGGTTTTTTGTACATTAATTCACCAGTCATCAGGATTAACTGCATGTGTGAAAAGTGCCCACCCTGCCTCCAAATCTCAAAGTTGTTCATACAGTTGACACTTGAACAACATGGGTTTGAACCTCCCACGTCCACTTATATGTGGATTTTTAAAAATATAGTTCTATGCTATCCTTGTATGTTTAATCTGCTGGTGCAGAACTACAGATACAGGGGAACTGAGTACGTGTCCAGCCAAGCCTGACATGCTGCAGTCCATGGAGTCGCAAATAGTCAGACTTGACTTAGTAACTGAACAAGTTACACCTGATATTCAACTGCACGGATGGTTGACACCATTAATCCCCTCCAACTCCCATGTTGTTCAAGGGTCAACGGTAATCATTGTTATTGAATTTCACAAAACCACACAAAGTTAAAATCATTATTAATTTTAACTTTATTAATAATGCCATAATCTTTGCTAAAACTGCCAATGGCCAAATAACACAGTGCTATGACAAAAATTAAGCAAAAATTAGAGAGTGACTAATTTAACTAAAAAGAACATGCTGATTCTTAGATTTCTTGGATAAGAATACATGGTTTCAGTAGACTCAGAACTTGAATTTGTCAAAGTCCACAGGAGGGAAGGTGTTATCTTTTTGTGCCAAACTCTAGGCTCACCAGACAAGGCACATTGCAGAAAAAGAAAGTCAAGAGGTTATCTCCCACAAACATTAAAAGACTCTCAATAGGCAGGGAATGGTGCTTTGGATGAAATTCTTAACGATCTTATCATTGGGCTAATGGTTTTAAAAGTGAACTTTTTCCACATTCATGAATCATTCTATAAATGATTGCCCAGATTGTAGCTAGCTGGGTATTAACTATTTCATAGCTCTGTGTCTATGTTTCCCCAAAATCACCTCTTCTCAGAAAATAATTTTCTACATTATATACTCCATACTGACTCTCAAAATTCAGCTGAGCTTTGAAAGGTGCTTTGGCTCATTTTCAATAAAGCTAATCCCCAAAAAAGTCAAGCATGGGTGAAAATGCATGACCTACATTGTTCATTTTCATTGCTGATATATCGTGTTTCAATCCTTGATGTTATACCAAAAGATAATTTGCTTCTAAGAGAGAAGGTTCTACAAAGACATTTATTTTTCACTCAATCAGTAGCCTGTTGTTCCCTGGCAAAGTCAGAGAGGGTTTGCCTACTGGAGTGGTAGGGACGAAACATCACTGAGAGTGCTCATGAGCAGCTCCCATGGTGATCACCATTTGTCATGCTGACAAATATCCCTCAAAGTAAGCTTGACAGGTGAATGAAGTTGCCACAAAATGGTTCAGTTGTGATGTTGAAAATTCTGGGCAGCTTTCTTTTGAAAGAGAAGTGTAAGCAGATATAGTAAATCACCACTTTAATTAAAAAGTAACCAAATATACAAAATAAAACCTTCCCAGCATAGACATCCAAAGAAAGGCCAACTTAACTTACCTCTCTAGGGTGAATTTGCCTCAGTTAAACTTAGGACTGGAACAGTACATCTCTATGAGGCCCTAGGGGCTAGTGTTGATTCCAGGGCTAATCTAATCCCACAGCAATTTGGAGACCTCTCAGGTAGATAAAAATGGGAAAGGGAAATTGTTAAAGTTTTGAGAAGTTCAAATTCAATTCCATCTCTAGATCTTTTAGAGGACTGTTCACTCTTTGCCCTCCAACTGAGATTTGAAATAGCGTAAGAACAATTTTCTAAATAAAGAGCTGGGGAGAAAGGTCATGTTAACAAATTAGTATCTTGCAGCTGACTTGACGTTCATAAAAACTGACCTTATATAATTTCACTTATGTAATACGGCTGAGCACCAAAGAATTGGTGCTTTCAATTGTGGTGCTTGAGAAGACTCTTGAGAATCCCTTGAACTGTAAGGAAATCAAGCCAGTCAGTCCTAAAGGAAATCCATCCTGAATATTCATTGAAAGGACTGATGCTGAAACTCCAATATTTGGCCACCTGCTGTGAGAAACTTGTTCATTGGAAAAGATCTTGATGCTGGGAAAGATTGAAGACAAAGGGAGAACAGGGCAGCAGAGAGATCCAAGCAAGTATGGTAACTCGTCTGCTGCAAGAATGTCTAAGTTAGGAAGTACAGTTTGCAATGTGAGTTTAAGTCTGTTCGTAGGAGATAGAAGAAATGTCAAGGAAGAGAATGGGGCGGAATTCCTAGGCAAGGAAGTACCAATGGCAGCTCCCAGGGAGGAGGGGCCAGAGTGAAGCCAAGGCTGCCAGTTTGTAGAGAGCGATAACAGCAACTGTTATTAGTGATAATAGCAATTACTGTCAGACTCTCGAGAGGTCAGATGAGCTTCTACAACATTGTTTGAGCACCCAATACAAGATGCAGGATGAATTAGAAGCTATTTGTTTCCCTCTTATTGATGAAAATCCTGGGAAAGGAAAATTCAGTAACTGGCTCATAGCATAGCTAGTACCTAACAGCTGGGTTTTGATGTCTCAAACCCATCTCTTGGGTCCTATGCTTTTCCCAGGGCACCACACTTGTTGCAGTGACCTATTTTGTGATCTGTTCTGAGACAGAGCATTGATGTATAAATCAAGTGGTATTGTGAATCTAACATCTAGACTAGTTAAGGAGAGAAAGTAGACATTAGACAAGGTTTCCGGTCTTGTAATGGCATGAATGTGATACTCTTATTCTAGCTGCCTTAGAGGTGAGCTAGTGGAGGGCAAGCTACTCACAGCCCTAATACCAGGCATCTGCCTGGCCCATTTCCAAATGAGAACACAGGAGGATTGAATATGGAGCTAGAAGGAATCAAAATATGTAGGCTGGGTGTGTATGTATAAGAGAGAGACATAGAGAAAGACTAAGAGGAAATGGTAGGAGAGAGTATACTTGCGTATTTTCTGCTTCCTAGCTTCTTCAGTGTGCTCCAAGAGCAGACAGACAGACTCAGGAATGGATCGCTCTTATATATTCACGTTATACCTCGACTAATAAAACTGTTCTCGGAAGATGTCTGAGTTTTATTAAATCTTTGTCTCCTCTTCTTCCACGACTTTTCTCATACTCTACACAGAGACTGAAGCATAGCAGTGAATCCTGACTGACCGCATGCTGACTGCCTCTGTATTTCAGTGCACTCATCTTCTCTGTGTTTGGGGAAATGTCCAGATAGATTAGCTGAGGTTGCGCCCAGCAGCAGGCCGTTGGGAAAGGGTAATGATTGTGGCCCTGCAGCTCGCGTCAGCTGACTTGTAAAATGTCCTGACAGCACACTATTTTATGTTGTAAAACTCTTGGACATGAGCTTAGGGAAAGCTTTTTCAGCCACAATAACACTCTGTGTGCCCAAAAGTTCTTTCCAGCCAAGTCAGTGGCATCAGTGGTAGAACGGATTTGCTTCTCAGGAAAATATGAAGTCAATGCCAGTAAAATCTAGTATACACTGAAGAACCACATTTTAAAAAATAACGTTCACACCAATAACACTGCTCACTGTTATCAAAATTACCTCTTCTAGGGCTCCCTAGAATTGATTTTTCCAGCAACAGGGAGAGGCTTGGATATTTAGAGGAATCCTCTATGCTGGTATTTAGAGGAACGGTCTGCACGTGCTGCCTCCATCTCCTTCCTTTTAATTTCTGCTTTAAACTGGCTCTCTCATGTGTTTCACCTCCTCCCCTCCACTCCACTGAAAAGGCATCTCAGAGATGAGCAGGACTCTTCCCTTATTAAGTACAGCATCATTTTCTCAGTTCATGTTATACACTTTGTTTTTCCCTCTGCATTGCAGACTCTATTCTTAAACTCTTTTCTAATCTTCTTAATGTGCTTTTCTGACCTCTTTTCATTCTCCAAGCTCATAATTTGATGATTCTTCACCTTCAAGTTCACAAACCTTAAGAATCTGATGGAGTTACAGACCCTTTTCCCAAACACACACAAAAAATTGACTGCAATGAGATACNGATGAGCAGGACTCTTCCCTTATTAAGTACAGCATCATTTTCTCAGTTCATGTTATACACTTTGTTTTTCCCTCTGCATTGCAGACTCTATTCTTAAACTCTTTTCTAATCTTCTTAATGTGCTTTTCTGACCTCTTTTCATTCTCCAAGCTCATAATTTGATGATTCTTCACCTTCAAGTTCACAAACCTTAAGAATCTGATGGAGTTACAGACCCTTTTCCCAAACACACACAAAAAATTGACTGCAATGAGATACAACCCACACCTAAAGGATGACAAATAACAACACAAAGTGCTGACAAGAATGAACAGCAGTAGAATTCTCAGTCACTGCCGTGTGTGCAAAGTCATGTCCAACTCTTTGCGACCCTATGAACTGAAGCCTGCCAGGCTCCTGTGTCCATGGGATATTCCAGGCAAGAATACTGGAGTGGGTTGCCGTGCCCTCCTCCTCCTTCAGGGGACCTTCCCAACCCAGGGATCGAACCCATGTCTCTTATGTTTCCTGCACTGGCACGCGTGTTCTTTACCACTAGAGCCGCCTGGAAGCCCAGTCACTGCCAAGAAGAATGCAAAACAGAATAACTTCTCAGGAAAACAGTTTGGCAGTTTCTCATAAAATTAAATTTAGACCTGCCATGCCACCCAGCAATCCCACTCTTAAAGTTTACCCCTGAAAATGAAAACTGTGTTTCCACAAAAGTCTGTATGCAAATGTTTATAGGACCTTTATTTATAATCAGCAAAAACTGGAAGCAACCCAATTGTATGTCAAGTGGTGAATGGATAAACTGTGGTGTCTCCACACAGGGAATACTGCTCACCATAAAGAGAGATGGACTACTGATACTCGCAACAACTTGAATAGATCTCAAGTTCAGTTCAGTTGCTCAGTCGTGTCCATCTCTTTGCAACCTCATGGGACTGCAGCACACCAGGCTTCCCTGTCCATTGCCAGCTCCCACAGCTTGCTCAAATTNATGGACTACTGATACTCGCAACAACTTGAATAGATCTCAAGTTCAGTTCAGTTGCTCAGTCGTGTCCATCTCTTTGCAACCTCATGGGACTGCAGCACACCAGGCTTCCCTGTCCATTGCCAGCTCCCACAGCTTGCTCAAATTCACGTCCATCGAGTTGGTGATGCCATCCAACCATCTCATCCTCTGTCATCCCCTTCTCCTCCTGCCTTCAATTAAATACAGGAAGCCAAGCTCAAAAACTGCATGTTGCTACGATTCCATTCATAAGACATTCTGCAGAAACAAAAATATTGGGTTAGAAAAATAACTAGTTGTTACCCAGGGGTTAGTGTGAGGAGATACAGGAATTTTTGGACAGAAATAGAAATGCTCTAGGTCTTGATTCTGGTCATGGTTATACAACTGTATGTAGCCATCAAACTCATAGAACTGTACATGTTCAAGGGTGAATTTTACTGTATAAATTTATACTCTAAAAACCTGACTAAAAAAAATTTGGGGGTGGGTGGGCTCTGAATTTCAGGAGCATTCAGGGATGCCGAGGTAAACTGACTACAATGAAATCCTCCCCTTCTTTCCTTCCTTTCCCCTTACTCTGTACTTTGTTCCTGGGTTCTCACTCTCTCTGGTGGCTTCAAACACATTCTCTACACTGATGACTGCAAATTTTATATCTACTGAGCTCCAATTCAAAATATTTACTGGCAATTCAAAATTACCATGTCCTGAACTTACACTCTGGAAGAGTTTCTTTCCGGAACTGTACCTTCTCCTGTGTTTCCTACATGCTTCATCTAATCACACTGTTCTCAGGACACTTTTATTGGACTTATCTCTCACTCAAGTCTATGCTCATATCTCATCAGTCACTAAGACCTGTTGATTCCACTTATTAATTATCTCTCAGACAACTTTATCTCTTTCATTATATCCCTCAAGCTACTTTCCAAACCTATGCTGTTTAATCTCTTCATTAAATCTGTGTAATATCTCCCTTTACAATTAAATCCTTATCTCTTCAACCCACACCTCAGTAACATGGCACAAAGGTCAGGTGACATGTTTCCTTTGCTCAAAACCCTGCGAAATTTCTTGCATCCTACAGGATAAAGTATGATTTTCTTAGCTCAGTGTTCAAGGCTCTGAGTGATTGAATTCAAACACCTTTTTAAATCACATCTCCTACCACATCTTACCCGCACACAGCCTCTAGAAACTTTATCAGTATACTATACTGATACTATACTATAGTATACTATACTATACAGTATACTATACTATGCTATACTTTATCAGGGCCCTGTAGATACCACAGTACTTACATTCTCCTGGCTTGTGTGAGGTCTCTTCCTAGAATATCCTTCCTCTAAGATTGGCTAGTGACAAAACTACCATTCTTTGAGATGTGGGCCGAATATCACAGTCTCTCATGACTCTTCCTCAATCATTCCTTTCTGAATTATTTTCTTCCTTAGCATACCTATAGCATATATGTGTATGCGGGTGTGTGTATGTACGTGTTAGTTACCAGATTGAAGTTATTTATGTAGTTGCTGAACCCTCCTAGAAAGTCAGTCACTTCAGGATAGGAACTGTGTTTTAATTTTTGTGTACCCCACAGCTAATTAGTAAGGGTGCCTCCCAAAAAAAGATACTCAATGCATATTTGCTGAACTAAGTTTATCTAAAAAAATTCCACACAATTAAAAAAAGTTAAAATCCATGTGTGCTTTCAATAAGGCATGTACACTGTGTCTACTATGTGCTCCATTCCAAGTTGTGATTCAAAGAATATAGAAAAGTTCTTGTCCCCAAATACCTCCCTGTTAGCCTTAAATTCTACTGTTGCNGCCACTGCTGAGTTTTCCAAATTTGCTGGCATATTGAGTGCAGCACTTTCATAGCATCATCTTCCAGGATTTGAAATAGGTCAACTTGAATTCTATCACTTCCACTAGGTTTGTTCATAGTGATGCTTTCTAAGGCCCACTTGACTTCACATTTTAGGATGTCTGGCTCTAGGTGAATGATCACACCATCGTGATTATCTTGGTCGTGAAGATCTTTTTTGTACAGTTCTTCTGTGTATTCTTGCCACCTCTTCTTAATATCTTCTGCTTCTGTTAGGTCCATACCATTTCTGTCCTTTATCGAGCCCATCTTTGCATGAAATGTTCCCTTGGTATCTCTAATTTTCTTGAGGAAATCTCTACTCTTTCCCATTCTGTTGTTTTCCTCTATTTCCTTGCATTGATTGCTAAGGAAGTCTTTCTTATCTTTCCTTGCTATTCTTTGGAACTCTCCATTCAGATGCCTATATCTTTCCTTTTCTTCTTTGCTTTTCATTTCTGTTTTTTTCACAGCTGTTTGTAACCGTAACCCTAACCCTAGTTTGTAAGGCCTCCTCAGACAGCCATTTTCCTTTTTTGCATTCCTTTTCCATGGGGATGGTCTTAATCCCTGTCTCCTATACAATGTCGCGAACCTCCATCCATAGTTCATCAGCTACTCTATCTATCAGATCTAGTCCCTTAAATCTGTTTCTTACTTCCACTGTATAATCATAAGGAATTTTATTTAGGTCATACCTGAATGCTGGGAGGGATTGGGGGCAGGAGGAGAAGGGGACGACAGAGGATGAGATGGTTGGATGGCATCACAGACTTGCTGGATGTGAGTCTGAGTGAACTCTGGGAGATGGTGATGAACAGGGAGGCCTGGCATGCTGCGATTTATGGGGTCGCAAAGAGTCGGACATGACTGAGTGACTGAACTGAACTGAAATGAACTGAATGCGCTAGTGGTTTTCCTTACTTTCTTCATTTTAAGTCTGAATTTGGCAATAAGGAGTTCATGAGCTGAGCCACAGTCAGCTCCCAGTCTTGTTTTTGCTCACTGTCTATAGCTTCTTCATCTTTGGCTGTAAATAATATAATCATTCTGATTTTGGTGTTGACCATCTGTTGCTATCCATGGGTACAGTCTTCTCTTGTGTTGTTGGAAGAGGGTGTTTGCTATGACCAGTACCTTCTCTTGGCAAAACTCTATTAAACTTTGTCCTGCTTCATTCTGTACTCCAAGGCCAAATGTGCCTGTTACTCCAGGTGTTTCCTGACTACCTACTTTTGCATTCCAGTCCCCTATAATGAAAAGGGCTGTTAGTTTTTGGGTGTTCTAAAAGATCTTGTAGGTCTTCATAGAACCATTTAACTTCAGCTTCTTCAGCATTACTGGTTGGGGCATAGACTTGGATTACTGTCTTATTGAATGGTTTGCCTTGGAAATGAACAGAGATCATTCTGCCATTTTTGAGACTGCATCCAAGTACTGCATTTTGGACTCTTTTGTTGACCATGATGGCTACTCTATTTCTTACGAAAGTAAAGTCCAGTGCTATAAATAACAATATTATATAAGAACCTGGAATGTTAGGTCCATGAAACAAAGTAAATTGGATGTGGTCAAGCAGGAGATGGCAAGAGTGAACATTGACATTTTAGGAATCAGTGAACTAAAATGGATGAGAATGGACGAATTTAATTCAGATGACCATTATATCTACTACCATGTGCAAGAATCCCTTAGAAGAAACAAAGTAGACCTCATAGTCAACAAGAATCCAAAATGCAATACTCGCTTGCAGTCTCAAAAATGACAGAATGATCTCGGTTCGTTTCTAAGGCAAACCATTCAACATCACAATAACTCAGGTCTCTGCTCAACCAGTAATGCCAAAGGAGCTGAAGTTGAATAGTCCTGTTAAGACCTATAACACCATCTAGAACTAACACCAAAAATAAAGATGTTCTTTTCATCATAAGGGATTGGAATGCAAAAGTAAGAAGTCAAAAGATATCTGTAGTAACAAGCAAGTTTGACCTTGGAGCACAAAATGAAGCAGGGTGAAGACTAACAGAGTTTTGCCAAGGAACCCATTGATCATAGAAAATACCCTCTTCCAACAACATGTGACAATCTCTAGGTCCGTTCAAGTTGCTGCAAATGGCATTATATCATTCCTTTCAATGGCTGAATAATACTCTGCTGTATATATCTACCATATCTTCATTATCCATTCCTCGGTTGATGGACATTCCCTAGCGGCTCAGTGGTAAAGAATCTGCCTGCAATGCAGAAGCTGCAGGAGACACAGGTTCAATCCTTGGGTTGAGAAGATCCTCTGGAGAAAGGAATGGCTACCCACTCCAATATTCTTGCCTGGAGAATCACATGGACAGAGGAGCCTGGCAGGCTACAGTCTATAGAGTTGCAAAGAGTCAGACATGACTAAATCATCTTAGCAGCAGCAAATGACTAGAAAAGTATTTTGTAATTTACAGAGTCAAAGGCTAATTAAAAATCGAGGTTTACATATTATTCAGTGTGAAGTTAATGGATCTTGTTATTTTCATTAAATTGCTACAGGATCATTTCCTAAATGCTCTGTTTGAAAAAACAGAATGAACAATTTAAGAATGAAAAAAAAAAAAAAAAACACTAAACCCTTTGAAATCTTCCCACAGCCTAGAATTGAAATAGTGAAATTGTTGTTACAAGGATTTATAGAACATTCTTTGGAAAACTTTAATCATTGTGGCTATGATCCTCCCCATGATTTTTAACACTGAAAATGGTGTAACTAAGCCATGCCATTTTGAGAAATCACCTCCGTTTGGAAGAGGAAGACTGCTGATTGTGGTTTTATCTTATTCATGTTATGTAACATGTTTGGTTCTGGTTCAGCAAAAGAACAGGTTTATTCAAGAGATACATATTTTGGGCTCTTCACACTCTTTAAAATGATTGCTTTTTAAAAGATGTTTTTAATATAATAAAGCGTGTAGGTTTGATGCCAATAATAATGTCATGAATCTAAAGTATTTGTCAAACTTGAGTACTTTTGCACTTAAAAAACTCTAGAGGTTTTCCTTTTTATATTCACTTCTTTTTGGATTATTTTCACAAAAGATCCAAGATCTAATAGCTACCTCATTTATAGTACAAAGATGACAAAAACATGATTTCACTGGTCACAAGAGGGTTTGTGGTTTTAGCTACAGACCTTATGACAAAAGGAAAGCCTGATACCTGGGTGGGATGAGGACTGAAATATGGGTGGATCTAAAGTGAATTGTTCCATTACTCTCCCCCAAATGTATGGACTCGGGAAACATTTCAAACATCCCCATACCAGGTTGCAGATTTTATGAGCAAAGAGAAAGTGGGATTCTTAAAAACACAAAGTAATGCAGACATATCTTTGGCTGCCAAAACAATACTTCAGACAAAAGGTTAAATGCAGTTGAGAAAGCAAGCAGCAGAGTTCCCAAAGAACCAGATGCTGCGATGAAAACGCATCTTGTGTAGATTTTGCTCCAGACATCAATGTACTCACTGAACCTTTGGGGAGGTGAGAGAAAAATAGAAATTAATAATTTCCAGATTCAAGGCTCCAGGGCACACGCTGGTCCACTGGCGATTAGTCAGTCTTTATTTTCTCTTCCTGTTCAGTGTCTGTGCTAAATTGTGTCTGTAAGATTTGTTTAAAGCAGCTGTTGGTCTTTCCCATGATTCTTTCGAGATCAGCTCCTTCTCTGTGGTGGTAAATTGAGCATTCCTTCTGAATTTGGGCTGAACTGGGGGATAACAATTTGAAGAACATTGGGTTGAATTTGGAGTCAACACTATAGAAAACAAACACCATGTCTAATGATTGCTAGTGAGTACACAGAGCAAGAATCTGCACACAAGAGCCCTCACACAATTAGTTTGTAATAAAAAATAAACAGTAATATAATCATAAGAGTTCTTAGGAATTCAACATGCCATATGGCTCTGGTAGATCAGTCTGGTAATGACAATTGCTTCTCAGTTAATAGTAATTTTATTATTTTAGCTAACAGCACTCTCATCAGAAAACATTTTAAAGTACTTATTTTTGCCATAGTCAAGAGTAAACAACTGACCACAAATCTTTGTCTTGGTGTTTTAAAAGGGAGAGATCTGTATTGTCTTATTATTGTCTAAATGGTAAGAGAGAAAATCAAAATCCACAGACCCAAAAAACTTAACAGCTGTGCTCTATTGGGCTAGCTTCATGTTCTTAAATGAATTCAAGTGTCTTTAGGCAGAGCGTGTACTCCCCAATTTGCCAAAGGTCTACTACTCCATGTTACTTTTTAATTTCACATGTTCTGTTACCTTCTTGGCCAGTAACTATATCTGAGGGTTTTTAAAATTTTTATTGGAGAATAGTTGATTTACACTGTTGTGTTAGTTTCTGCTGTACATACAGCAAAGTGATTCAGTTATACATAAACATATATCCAGGTGTCTCAAGTGGTAAAGAATCAGCCTGCCAATGCAGGAGCTGCTGGAGATGCAGGTTTGATCCCTGGTTTGGGAAGATTCCCTGGAGGAGGAAATGACAACCCACTCCAGTATTCTTGTTGGGATAATCCCATGGAAAGAGAAGCCTGGTCCATGGGGTCACAAAGAGTCAGACAAGACTGAAACTACTGAGCACAGACATA
This sequence comes from Neotragus pygmaeus, assembly GCA_006410875.1. Classification (NCBI taxonomy): domain Eukaryota; kingdom Metazoa; phylum Chordata; class Mammalia; order Artiodactyla; family Bovidae; genus Neotragus; species Neotragus pygmaeus. The sequence continues at coordinate 28,558 of SJYV01038155.1, forward strand.
TACCATTCTTTTTCAAATTCTTCTCCCATGCAGGTCATTGCAGAGTATTAAGTAGAGTTCCCTGTGCTATACAGAGGTCAATATTAGTTATCTATTTTATACGTATTACTAGTCATGTGTATATGTCAATCTCAATCTCCCAATTTATCCCCCAACCTTTCTACCCTGGTAACCATAAGTTTATTTTTTACATCTGTAACTCTTTGTTTTGTGAGTAAATTCATTTATACCCTTTTTTTTTAGATACCACGTATAAGTGATATCAAATATTTGTCTTTCTCTGTCTTATTTCACTCAATATGACAACCTCTAGGTGCATCCATGTTGTAACAAATAACATTATTTCACTCTTCTTTTTTACAGTTGAGTAATGTTCCATTGTATATATGTACTACATCTTCTTTACCCATACTTCTTTTGATGAACATTTAGGTTGCTTTGCATTTGAGTTTATTACCCCTACCCAGAGCATCATGAGACTTACTAACATGAAAGTGATTAGTATACACTTGTGAGGATACTGATGGGTTCGTTGATTAAAGGTTATTGTAGTAACACAGACAGGACATCTGTGCAACGAGACTGATGAATGAAAGGTTTTTAGAATGGGAGAATAATCGTAGATACTATACAAGGGAAACAGGACACCTTCCTAAAAATGAAATAAAAAATTATTCTAGAAGCCTAGGTGCTGGGTCTGAGGTAAAATATGAATAAAAATTACACACCAGAGATGTATAGGAATATCATTTGAAAATCTTTCTTATTGGGCATGTACCTAATAGAATGCTGTATCCATACCCTGATGTAGGATAATAAAATGATAGGTAAGTTCAGTTGGTATACTTCTGATTATCACTGACCATTCAAATACACTTGCTCTGTGCTGAGAAGTGTTTATAAATTTTTAATTTGTAATATTAGGTCACTTGTATCTTAATCAAAAATTATAAATAAGAATAGAAGAGAAGTATCAATATAATAATGAAAAGAGTAATTTAACACTTTATTAGCACCTCCAAAAAGGTTCAGTTTCCACATTGGAAGAGAAAGTCTTTGGACTAGTTCCTGTTACAAATAGGGGAGGGGGGCTCAGCAGTATTAGGGATTTTTCAGAAAGCCCTAAAACCATTTTTATTTTCCTTCAAGTTTTATTTTTGAAACTTCAAGTTTTCCAAAACATTTTACCCTTAACTTAAGCCTTTGTTTTTTAAAGGAAATTTAATTTAAAAAACATGTTTTTTCTAAGTTCAAGCTTGTATTGTACAAGACAGATTTTTGTTTAAAATTAATTCTTGTTTGCTTCTAGTACTACAAGGGAAACCAAATTCAAAAGGCTGAGCTAGTGCATTTTCAGAGTCGAATACAACATAAGCTAAAACATTTCAAATTCTCTTCTCATTTCAGACTTTAAATCATTTTATTTCTTTTTTAGGTTATTATTTATATGATTTCCAGGATATAAGTTTAAAAACATACCAATAAGTAAGAACCTAGAAAAGATATAATGGAAATGTTAGAGATCACCTCAGAAAGGTGTAAATTGGCAAAATCTGTAGGCAGAATTTCTGCTGGAGGTTTAATTTGGCAAAAATCTGCTGACAAATCTCTGCTAGTGTCTAGGGTGTCTCACTGGAGAAGGAGTAGAAGTGGCACTAAGCCCCCAGTGTTAGAAACCTCTGCTGAAATGTGAACACAGGGCCAAGCAAATGTCATATATCTGGGAGAGGAAATATACATCCTAACATCGCTGTTTGTTTCCCATTATTTTACTACATACCCTGGTTGTGATGAAAATAAGGCATCGTCATGGATCATGGTAGAATTGCTCTGAGAAAATTTTCTTAAATTGAGAGCCTTTTAACATTGTTTAATAACTTCTATCCCTGCCTCATCCTCAAAGTCAATACACACACAACCTTTCTGGTCCATCCCTTTACTAAAACCTCTGACATTTGTTGGGCATCAGAAGTGTGTCAGGTCCATCCCCAAAACACTATGATAGATGGGCCTCTCCAGCCCCCAGAAAGTTACAAGCCTATAAGGGAGGTAGACACACAACTTATCACAAGGAGATGAATCAAAGCTGCATTAGAATGAAAAAATTATCCCGTCATTGTGTATCTCAGATATACAGGCTTCTTAGCACTATTTCAAATGCACATGGGGGATTTCCTTGGTAGTCCAGTGGTTAAGCCTCTGCGCTTCCAAAGCAGGGGGCCCAGGTTCAGTTCCTGGTTGGGGAACTAAAATCCCACATGTAGAAGGTACAGTTAAAAAAAAAAAAAAGCACATGGATCAGCTGTAGGTTTGGGGCTAATCAACATGTTCCATGAGTTTGCCAATTTGGAGGTACCAGGACAACTCTCCATGGACTCTGTGGCACCATCCAGCAGAGGTCTTCACTCCTGAGCATCACTTGACTGAGCTCTGCTCAGCATAAAAGAACCCACCCAACACAGCTTCTTTGTGACCACAGGTAGAGAGGAAGATGAACTGAATCACCCCAAAGACAAAATGCAGAAGTTTGTCTTTGACTTTGCAACCTACAATTTCTGCTTCCTCTTCACTCTGTCAGAATCATATTCCCTCCTTGCTTCAGAACACAGTGTGTGCCTTCCCCCAACCCTCCCCTTAAACCAATCAGAAAAGAATTCATCTTTGCCAACATGGTAGTATGTTGGCTGCCACCTGTAGAATAGAGTTTTCTTTTTTGGCCTCCCAATAACTAAAGACTTTGCTGTGTTATGACCAACTTAGATAGTATATTCAAAAGCAGAGACATTACTTTGCCAATTAAGGTCTGTCTAGTCAAGGCTATGGTTTTCCCTGTGGTCATGTATGGATGTGAGAGTTGGACTGTGAAGAAGGCTGAGCGCTGAAGAATTGATGGTTTTGAACTGCGGTATTGGAAAAGACTCTTGAGAGTCCCTTGGACTGCAAGGAGATCCAACCAGTCCATTCTGAAGGAGATCAGCCCTGGGATTTCTTTGGAAGGAATGATGCTAAAGCTGAAACTCCAGTACTTTGGCCACCTCATGCGAAGAGTTGACTCACTGGAAAAGACTCTGATGCTGGGAAAGATTGAAGGTGGGAGGAGAAGGCGATGACAGAGAATGAGATGGTTG
>SJYV01038155.1:31708-95813 GCA_006410875.1 Neotragus pygmaeus
AAGGTGAAGGTGAAGTCGCTCAGTCGTGTCCGACTCTTTGTGACCCCGTGGACTGTAACCTACTAGGCTTCTCTGTCCATGAGATTCTCCAGGCAAGAATACTGGAGTGGACTGCCATTTCCTTCTCCAGGAGATCTTCCAGACCAAGGGATCAAACCCAGGTCTCCCGCATTGGAGGCAGATGCTTTAACCTCTAAGCCACCAGGGAAGCCATGAGTGAGTGAAGTCGCTCAGTCGTGTCCGACTCTTTGCGACCCCATGGACTGTAGCCTATCAGGCTCTTCCATCCATGGGATTTTCCAGGCAAGAGTGCTGGAGTGGATTGCCATTTCCTTAGGAATAGAAATATGGTTTGTAGTTTTAGACCCAGCAATGGAATAAAATGGATCATAGAAGACATTATTGATCTATTCCAAAGCAGGAAAGGAAAAAGAAACACGCAAAGAAAAAGAGTACTAAACCAACAAAACTATACACAAAAAACCAGAAATGATTTTAAATGCATTGATTATTATATTAATATAAATGAATTAAATTCTCCCATGAAAAGTTACAGATTAAAGTACTACAAGATATTGTTAAACAGTATCCAGCTCTTCAAGGTTTACACACATACACACACACACACACACACACACACACACAGAAAGGTTAACAACAAAAGGATAAAAAAGAAAAAAAGATCTTGCAGGCAAACTGAAAGAAATCAAGCAAAATAACATAAGGCAAAAGTAATTCATGGAGAAAAGAGGAACACCATACAGTGAAGGAACAGCCTACAATGTGCCAAGGAAATAGGGCAAGAAAATAAACTCAGATGCACCAAAAAACATAACCTCAAAATATAGAAAGAGAAAACCACTATACGGTTATAACCAAAGTATATTCCCATTTACCATTATAATTAATCAAAGTATAGAAAAACACTCTACTCGTAATAGCCATAGAAACTACAAGATTCCTAGAAATAAATCTAACAAAGCAGCTCAGGACTTACACAGAAGAAAATAAAATATATACTAGCAGGTTATTTATTTATTATAAATTATTGATTTATAATAAGTAAAATGTTTATGAAAGCCACAGATATATGAAGGGATACAGCATGCTCATGATTGCAATGGTTCACTATTAAAAAAAAAACTATGTCACTGGTTCCCAACTAATTTGCTAACCAATGCATTTGAAAATCCCATCAGGGTATGCTATGCAATCTCAATAAGAAGATTAAAGGATCACAAATAGAAAAGAGAGTTATAGAGATGAGCTGTTTACAAGTTATCAGACCCAGCCATTAAGACCACATGATGCAAGAACTGACAAATAAACCAATTAAACAGAATGGATAGCCCCCAAATACAGACATACATAAATAAAAATTGTAGAAAAAAAAATCACTCATGAAATAAAACGAAGGTGATTTATATCAGCAAAAAATAGATTCTTACCTCACACATACCAAAATAAAAGCTAGATGGATTAAAGACTTAAAAGTGCCCCAAACTTTAGGAATTTTCAGAAATATGGTGAATTATCTTTATGAACTCAGTTAAGGAAAGAAATCTTAAAAGCACCAACCATAACTGGCGAATAAGATTATTTTAAAAACACTTTATTGAGTAAAAAATATCATGTTGTTGTGATTTAGTCGCTAATGAGTATCTGACTCTGGCAACCCCATGGACTGTAGCCTGCCAGGCTCCTCTGTCCATGGGGTTCTCCAGGCAGGAACACTGGAGTAGGTTGCCATTTCCTCCTCCAAGGAATCTTCCCGACCCAGGGATAGGACCTCTGTCTCCTGCACTGATGGGCAGATTCTTTACCGCTGAGCCACCAAGGAAGCCTCTGAAACATTATAAACAAAGTGAAATGCTTTGCACAGAGTAGGAGCTCTGTCCAAAATATACAACTAAAAGTAGATTAGGGTAATTTTGGATAAGGGTCATGAATAATTAATAGAAAAAAACAGGAAGACCAAACACTTTATGGGCACAATAAAGGACAGAAATGCTATGGACCTAATAGAAGCAGAAGATATTAAGAAGAGGTAGCAAGAATACAGAAGAACTGTACAAAAAAGAACCAGATAACCATGACGGTGTGATCACTCACCTAGAGCCAGACATCCTGGAATGTGAAGTCAAGTGGGCCTTAGGAAGCATCACTACGAACAAAGCTAGTGGAAGTGATGGAATTCCAGTTGAGCTCTTTCAAATCCTGAAAGATGATGCTGTGAAAGTGCTGCACTCAATATGCCAGCAAATTTGGAAAACTCAGCAGTGGCCAGAGGACTGGAAAAGGTCAGTTTTCATTCCAATTCCAAAGAAAGGCAATGCCAAAGAATGCTCAGACTACCTCACAATTGCACTCATCTCACACGCTAGTAAAGTAATGCTCAAAATTCTCCAAGCCAGGCTTCAGCAATACATGAACTGTGAACTTCCAGATGTTCAAGCTGGTTTTAGAAAAGGCAGGGGAACCAGAGATCAAATTGCCCACATAGGTTGGATCATCGAAAAAGCAAGAGAGTTCCAGAAAAACATCTACTTCTGCTTTATTGACTATGCCAAAGCCTTTGACTGTGTGGATCACAACAAACTGTGGAAAATTCTTAAAGCGATGGGAATACCAGACCACCTGACCTGCCTCCTGAGAAACCTGAATGCAGGTCAAAAAACAACAGTTAGAATGGGACAAGGAACAACGGACTGGTTCAAAATTGAGAAAGGAGTACATCCAGGCTGTATGTTGTCACCTGGCTTATTTCACTTATATGCAGAGCACATCATGCAAAATGCCAGGCTAGATGAAGCACAAGCTGGAATCAAGATCACCGAGAGAAGTATAACCTCAGACATGTAGATGACACCACCCTTATGGCAGAAAGCGAAAAGGAATTGAAGTGCCCCTGGATGAAAGTGACAGAAGAGAGTGAAAAAGTTGGCTTATAATTCAACATTCAAAAAACTAAGATCATGGCATCCAGTCCCATCACTTCATGGCAAATAGATGGGGAAACAACGGAAACAGTGACAGACTGTATTTGGGGGGGCTCCAAAATCTGCATCTGCCATCTGCAGATGGCAACAGCTGTCATGAAATTAAAAGACATTTATCTTGGAAGAAAAGTTCTGAAAAACCTAGATAGAATATTAGAAAGCAGAGACATTACTTTGCCAAAAAAGATCCATTTAGTCAAAGCTATGGTTTTTCCAGTAGTCACGTATGGATATGAGAGTTGGACCATAAAGAAAGCTGAGCTCTGAAGAATTGATGCTTTTGAACTAGGGTGTTGGAGAAGACTCTTGAGAGTCCCTTGGACTGCAAGGAGATCCAACCAGTCAATCCTAAAGGAAATCAGTTCTCAATGTTCATTGGAAGGACTGATGCTGAAGCTGAAACTCCAATACTTTGGCCACTTGATGCGAAGAACCAGCTCATTAGAAAAGACCCTGATGCTGGGAAAGATTGAAAGCAGGAGGAGAAGGGGACGACAGAGGATGAGATGGTTGGATGGCATCACCGATTCAATGGACATGAGTTTGAGCAAGCTCCAGAAGATGGTGAAGGACAGGGAAGCCTGCCGTGTTGCAGTTCATGGAGTTGCAGAGTCAGACACAACTGAGCAACTGAACAACAATCAGGCATAGCCAGAGGCGTGAGAAGAAAAGAAAGAAAGAAAGAAAATACTTTGTTACTGTTATTCAGTCACTAAGTCACTATGTTAAATTTCATGGGTATTTATGATAGAAATACTTGCTGCCCCAAAGACCTTGTTGTTCTGAAAGGGATGAAATTGAAAACATAGTAGAAGAGGGTTAGAAAAATAGGAATTGGGAACAGGGAAGAAGCACAGGTTCCCTGCTGGAAGAAAAGTCAAGTTAGCAAGTCAGATAAAGAACCATGCAAGATGAGGCACATTCACAGCATGACCCAAAGCTTGGCGGAGAGGAACCATCAATCAATCAACACGTTTTCCCTAAATACTTACTTTATCCAGTGTTGTAAAGATGATGAAGGATATACTGCTAGAAAGGCATGGTCCCTGACTATAGACGCTTGCAGTTGTTGGTAGATGTAAAGAAAGAATGTGTGTATTTGGCCCAAAAGAGCTGGAGGAAGAGCATCAGCGTGGTAAGAGGGATCCGTGGTCCTGGCACTGGAAGAGGAGAGAGTGCCTCACAGTCTGGGATGATGAAGGGGCTTTTCCATGGATGAATAAGGAAGGTAGCCCTAAACACCTTGCAAGATGCTTTTCTACAATATCCTGATGTGATAGGATATTGTATGAGATAATAGGATATTATCTATCCCATAAGATAGGATATTGTATGGATATCATGATAAGATAACCTGCATCTTAGGGTACAGGTTAATATTGGGAGTGGTAAGAAAGAAAAATAAAAGATGATGATGGAAAATTTCTGGATAAAATTATAACTGTTGCAGTTAAAAAAAAAAGATTCCAATGCTTTTTAGAAACTATTTAAATAAAGTATAACTAGGGTTTGGAGAAAGAGCCAACAGTCCCCTCCCCCAAACCTCTTCATCGCCAAGTTGGTCCCTTGCTCCAAAAAGTGTTAACCAACTTGAACTGGTTAATGAGATAAAAACTGGAGCTTAAAAGTAGTTTAAGATGCCCAGAGCTGATGGTGCCCTAGACGCCTTGAAAAAACAAACACAAAGCCTGTTGGAAGGAATGTCTTCTCCAGTCAAGCTTCAAACAGTTCCCATAAATAAAATCCTAATGAAAACAGTGTATTATTTTAGAAATTACAGCATGCATGAAAGACAAAGGCATATAACCAAGAGTCAGGAGAAACTCAACAGTGGATTAAAATATGAAGAGATATCAGATATTGGAATTATCAGACACAGAACATAAAACAGATATAACATGCTTTAATAAATATAAGACAGAATTTGAAATGTGACAAAAGAAGAAGCCAGAAATGTAGCCAAAAAGATTTGAAAACTAGCCACATAACATTTTGAGAAATAAAATATTAATAAAAATAATATAAGGTGGAAATATTATACTATAAATGAAAAGTAACATTAAAATAGGATAATACAAAGTATAGTTTATATATACTTTTTAATTTTGAAGATATAAAAGTTGAAATAAAGCACCTACTAATTTTTAAACTATTCTAGATCCTGTTGAAAAGATAGCTAGTGAGCTGGAAGATGGAGCTGAAGGAATTATTCAACATATTGTGGCATAGACAATCCAGATGGAAAACAGGGAAGAAAGAATAAGAGTCATAAAGAATGAGGAGGTTTAAAATGTATCCTCAGATTCAGAGAAAAGAGACAGAGATAAAAAAAGGCAATATTCAAAGGAAAATAGCCGAGAATCTTGTATAATTGATAAAAGGCTAAAATGTGTTATTCTTCAAGCTCAATAACTATCAAGCAGGATAAATTAAAATAAATCTAGTTATATTAAAATAAAGTGGAAGAAGACAAAAGGCAAAAAATTCTGAAGAGTAGTAAAAAAGGAGAGATTGCATGTAAAATAATGACAGATTCTGTTTCTAAACAGAAACAATGGAAACCAAAAGGCGATAGGATATCATCAAATTATAACAGAAAAATAAAGTCAACTTAGATTGCAAAGCTTCCCTTAAAGAGCAATGTTGAAATAAAAACAAGTTTAAACAACAAAGTAATAGCATCCTCTACAGAAACTTCTAAAGGAAGTAGGGAAAAGATTTCAGGAGGATGATGTGATACACAAAAGAATGGAAAGCAGATTGGTAAACATGTATGTGAATCCGAATATATATGCATTTATATAAAATGTCTAATTTGTGAAGCTACAAAAACAATACATAGCTGTCTAATGTGAAACTAAGTATAGTATAGGTGAGGTGGGAAACTTAAAGCAATGTAAACTTCATGTATTACTCCAGGGACAGGTAAACATATTCTGATTAAGTTTAGATTTTGTTAGCATAGCTATGAGTTATACAAATTTTAAGAGAAATTATGACATATAGAAATTGAAACAAGAGTAATAATATGATTGATTGTAAGAAATTCAACCAATCACAAATGGAAAAAGAGAAAAAAGAAAGGAAAAGACAATGGTAAAGCACAAAATAGGAGCTTCCCTGGTAGCTCAGCTGGTAAAAGAATCTGCCTGCAATGCAGGAGACCTCGGTTTGATTCCTGGGTTGGGAAGATCCCCTGGAGAAAGGAATAGCTTACCCACTCCAGTATTCTGGCCTGAAGAATTCCGTGAACTGTATAGTCCATGGGATCGCAAAGAGTCAGACACGGCTGAGCAACTTTCACTTAATTTAAAACACAAAATAGCATTCTAGAAAAAAATACAAATACAGCACTAATAATCAGTGTAATGAGAATTTGGTTGTTAGACACAATAAATTGTAGAAATAGGTGTAGATATAAACATATACATAGCTCTCCAGCTGTATCCTGTTTATAAGATAAACATTCAAAACATTAAGACACAGAAAAGTTGAAAATATAAGGATGAAAAACTTATACAAGGCAAATGCTATTGAAAGGAGATCATTAACAGTGTTATTAATTTAGCAACACTGTCTCAAGAAGAATGAAAAAAGTCTTAAAATATCAAATAACAAGTTGAATAGTTAAAATTCATCTACAATATAATCAACAAGCAAGTCATTCTAGATTTCAATAAACTTCCATATAATAAACAATAATAGAAATTCCCCAATATTTTTCATTAAATAGCAAGAAAACATACAATATGAGAAAGAAAACCAAAAGCTAAATTAATTCATAAATAAAGCTATAAAGATTCTAAGCAAAATACAAGCAAAACATATCTACCAATGTATAAAAAGGTAATTCAACATACCCAAATTGATTTTATACTAGGAATGAAGGTTTGAGTTACTATGGGCAAATCTATTGATTAGTGTAATTCATCACATTAATAAAAATATTTAAGTAAATACAGGAAAGACATATCACTCATATCACTGAAGTGAAAGTGAAGTCAGTCAGTCGTGTCCAACTCCTTGTTGACCCAGTAGATTGTAGCCTACCAGGTTCTTCTGTCTATGGGATCTTCCAGGCAATAGTACTGGAGTGGATTGCCATTTCCTTCTCCAGGGGATCTTCCCAACCCAGGGCTCGAACCCAGATCTCCTGCATTGTAGACAGACGCTTTACCATCTGAACCACCAGGGAAGTCAATCCTACTAAAACCCATGAGAGAGAGAGAGATTATCCTCATTTTGTCAATAAGTAAATCAATAGTAAGTAATAATAAAAACAGACCAATTTATCAAGTGCTTGTTTTATGCTATCAATAATTTGCAACTTGTAGTTTATCCCTCATAACAGTCCTAAAGGAGAAGATGACGGCACCCCACTCCAGTGCTCTTGCCTGGAAAATCCCACGGATGGAGAAGCCTGGTGGGCTGTAGTCCATGGGGTCATGAAGAGTCGGACACGACTGAGCGACTTCCCTTTCACCTTTCACTTTTTTCACTTTCATGCATTGGAGAAGGAAATGGCAACCCGCTCCAGTGTTCTCGCCTGGAGAATTCCAGGGACAGGGAAGCCTGGTGGGCTACTGTCTCTGGGGGTTGCACAGAGTGGGACGCAGCAGCAGCAGCAGTCCTAAAGCTGTGTGCTATTACCTGTATTTTACAGCCCCGTTATTTCTGCACTCACTTTTCACCAGCTTGAGTTTGAAACAATGTTGTTCTTGTACTTTCTCTGTCCAATTAGAATCACTTAATTAAAATAGTTTGCTTCAGTTATATCTAACACAGAGCCACAAACACCAAAGATTTTTTTCATTAGCCCTGGGTCTAATTTAAAACTGTTTCTAATTATGAAGAAAGGCTGAACATGTTTATTTGTCATATGTTTATATGCTGTCTTATAAGATGGAGGGTTTTTGCTATTCTTATTATTTTCTAAGTATTTCTGCATAGTAGGTTATTGATTTCCCTTTACAAAAAAAGGGAGCAACTGAATTGTGCATAAACATCTGTATGAATTTCATCTCCTTACACTTGTATCCTATTATAATCTTTCAGTCTATAAAGTGAATGCATTCAAATGTAGAATATGAAAGTATTTTCCATAGATTATTTCTTCAACAATGATATCTTAATATGAATGACAAAGGATAAGAAATAAAAACTAATATCCATAACATTTAAAGAATGTAAGACCTTCAGGAATTTATCAATGTTTGAAATTGAAGACTTTATTTTAAAGCTACTCCATATGAACATTTCATAATAAAAAGGAATATGAACCAAGAAACAATGGCCGCATTGTATTTTTAGAAATACAACTTAAGCAGGTATTTTCATGTTTATGTTCCCAGGTTATAGAGAAACCTTGGCATTTAAAAAAATTCTTTCAAGTGTTCTAGAGTTCACTTTTTCTTATATGTAAAAGCAAGCCTAAAACCTTTCTGAAATTGTTTCCTTTGTGCATGCGTGTGTGTGTGCATGCACATATATTCTCCAAAGTAGTGACTAATCTTAACGCATCGACTCTGCCTTGTGTGTCTGGTGAATGCTTTTATGCTTTTCTTGCTCCTGGGGTGTTACCAAGCTTTCAAAATCTTACTCAGGTGATGTGAAGAATTTTTAAAAAAAAATTATATATATCCTTTCATGGCTGCCCCCGTAATGTGCGACACAGAGCATCACTTAGGATTTAAGGTCCCATAAAATAGAAAGCTTGCTTAACCCCTTGACTGCTCAATGCACATAACTTGCTGCACCCTGTGAGACTGGAATTTTATGAGTGCTCAAAGCTGAGGTGTTTCAAGCTTCAGCAGCATATATTTGTTCTGTTATGGTAACCCAGGTCAAAAGCAGCAGCAGAGTTTCTTCGCTCGATTTTCTTTGTCTTTGAAAGTGTTCATGGATATTGCAATTTTGAAAATCAGAATGCCTGCAGACAGATAATAATCTAGTAAATCAGTCACAAGAAATAGAAAGTATATGTTTTGCTGTGTGGAACAAAATAAGAGTGAATTCATTTTCAAAAGTATCAGAATAGTGACTTTCTTATTATTTTTTTTAATGGCATGAGTAGAGTGTAATGTATAGAACTTTAAAAAGGAACAGAAATCAAGTCTACTGCGTGCTTAGTACTGTACAAGTTTTATCAGCCTTGGCTAGAAGTGGACCCAGATATGGATACATCGGAAATGTTGGCACGCTTGGACATCACTGGGCTGTTCTAGGAGGGAAGGAGAAGCTGAAATTAACTGACCGAGTAGACAGGAATCGTGGGGGAGGATGAAGCTGGGACTGTGAGTCACTCTTCAGCTGGGGCTCCCAAACCAACCTTTGGAATGGTTTAGCCTTCTCTCTGAAGATACAGTTGGACTATACAAAAGCCATCCTGACCTGGCTTTGTTTTGTTACTGCTAGATATAGTTATTTCTATTTAAGAAGTCATTGCTCTACACCACCCTAACTCATAGTGCTAAGTGGGGTGTGTGTGTGTTTGTGTGTGATAAATAAGAAGCAGTGATTTCCCCCAAGGAAACTGAGCATTCTGATAGGAGGGGTATGAAAACTGTGAAAGCAATGATAATACAGGGCAAAACTTAAATGCAAAATAGAACATAGTAATAAAATATAAATATATTAATAGCTGCATTACTATCGCAGCTATTTGGACAAGGCTCATTTATGGTTTATGAAACACTGCAACCTCTATCATTTTATTCAGGCTTCACAACAATACTGCTTAGTAGATCTGGTCTCAGGGAGAACTGAAGTTCCGAGAGGTTGAGTGACCTTTAGGAGATCACTCAGTTTGTAAGCCTCAGAGGTGGAACTAAGAACCATTCATCTTACTTCCAGTCCAGTATTCATGTAATTACACGAAGTGGCTGACTTGTACTGATTACATATTCAGCACTTCACTTTCCTCACAGCAAAGGCATGCCACACGGTGGAGAGAGATCAAAACAGGGGGAGAGAGAGGGCAAGCAGGGGGAAAGAGAGAAGGGCATGGGGGTGAGAAAGATAAAGAAGTCTGCACATAGGACAGGAACCCCATCCTGCCCACCCACCTAATATCCTAGGGCACCTCCAACTCTATTTAATTTCATATGTGTCTCATCCTCAAAAAATTCTCCCCTGCCTAAGATTTCAAAATTTCTAGATGAAGCCTTCTTTGTCTAAAGTAGTTGTTTGTCTTGGACTACCTGAGGGCTAGAGCAGTCTTCCATTTTATCTAACTTGATTCACACTCTGAATTATTTTTATCCTCTAGACTACATGCCTTGCACTGGAGTTAGGTTGATGAGAGAGATATATAAACTCTGAAAGTGAAGAGGAACTAAAAAGCCTCTTGATGAAAGCGAAAGAGGAGAGTGAAAAAGTTGGCTTAAAGCTCAACATTCAGAAAACGAAGATCATGGCATCTGGTCCCATCACTTCATGGGAAATAGATGGGGAAATAATGGAAACAGTGTCAGACTTTATTTTTGGGGCTCCAAAATCACTGCAGATGGTGACTGCAGCCATGAAATTAAAAGACGCTTACTCCTTGGAAGAAAAGTTATGACCAACCTAGATAGCATCTTCAAAAGCAGAGACATTATTTTGCCAACAAAGGTTCGTCTAGTCAAAGCTATGGTTTTTCCAGTGGTCATGTATGGATGTGAGAGTTGGACTGTGAAGAAAGCTGAGCACCGAAGAATATATCAGTAACCTCAGATATGCAGATGACACCACCCTTATAGCAGAAAGTGAAGAGGAGCTAAAAAGCCTCTTGATGAAAGTAAAAGAGGAGAGCGAAAAAGTTGGCCTAAAGCTCAACATTCAGAAAACGAAGATCATGGCATCTGGTCCCATCACTTCATGGGAAATAGATGGGGAAACAGTGGAAACAGTGTCAGACTTTATTTTGGGGGGCTCCAAAATCACTGCAGATGGTGACTGCAGCCATGAAATTAAAAGATGCTTACTCCTTGGAAGAAAAGTTATGACCAACCTAGATAGCATATTCAAAAGCAGAGACATTACTTTGCCGACTAAGGTCCGTCTAGTCAAGGCTATGGTTTTTCCTGTGGTCATGTATGGATGTGAGAGTTGGACTGTGAAGAAAGCTGAGTGCCAAAGAATTGATGCTTTTGAACTGTGGTGTTGGAGAAGACTCTTGAGAGTCCCTTGGACTGCAAGGAGATCCAACCAGTCCATTCTGAAGGAGATCAGCCCTGGGATTTCTTTGGAAGGAATGATGCTGAAGCTGAAACTCCAGTACTTTGGCCACCTCATGCTTAGAGTTGACTCATTGGAAAAGACTCTGATGCTGGGAGGGATTGGGAGCAGGAGGAGAAGGGGATGACAGAGGATGAGATGGCTGGATGGCATCACTGACTCGATGGACATGAGTCTGAGTGACCTCCGGGAGTTGGTGATGGACAGGGAGGCCTGGTGTGCTGCAGTTCATGGGGTCGTAAAGAGTTGGACACGACTGAGCGATTGAACTGAACTGAACTGAGGGTTATCATGTAACTGCTAAGCTGATTAACCCCAAAGGAAATAGTAATAGTAATGATGATAATGACAGTGGTAGCCGTGGTGAGTAGTGACGGCTATTTCTTCTCAAGTGCATGGGGATTTGAGGAAAGCTTCTGTAAAGCAGAAACATTGGACCTGGAACTCAAACAATACACTGGAGTTTGACAGGCACTTCTGGTTCTCAAGGACAATAGGAGAGTCTCAGGCCTAGATCAAACTCCTACCTTCCCTTCCTGTGTTTATACGTACCTATTCCTGAGTCATACAACACAGGTACAAATGGTCCTGTAATCATAGCCCTGCCCTTGAATTGGAACAAAAGAACAAATTCAGGGCTCCATCTGCCCAAAGTGGGATGGAGCTGGCACCCATTTCCTGTTCCTGGTAGAGTTTATGGTTACTGTGGCTACGGTTGTGCATGGAGCCACAGTGTTCTCTCATTTCCTAACACAGTCCCATAGTTTGTGTGATTAGAGTTGAATTCTGGTTTCAAATTTGCACTCCAGTCCTTTATTGTGATCTCTAAACTTTGGCCACTCAGTGGACTTCTTTTTAGCACAGAAAGATTTTGAATCTGACTATGTCACCTGCAAGGAGATCCAACCAGTCCATTCTAAAGGAGATCAGCCCTGGGATTTCTTTGGAAGGAATGATGCTAAAGCTGAAACTCCAATACTTTGGCCACCTCATGCTAAGAGTTGACTCATTGGAAAAGACTCTGATGCTGGGAGGGATTTGGGGCAGGAGGAGAAGGGGACGACAGAGGATGAGATGGCTGGATAACATCACAGACTCAATGAACGTGGGTCTGAGTGAACTCTGGAAGTTGGTGATGGACAGGGAGGCTTAGTGTGCTGCGATTCATGGGGTCGTGAAGAGTCAGACACGACTGAGTGACTGAACTGAACTGAACTGATATNACATCACAGACTCAATGAACGTGGGTCTGAGTGAACTCTGGAAGTTGGTGATGGACAGGGAGGCTTAGTGTGCTGCGATTCATGGGGTCGTGAAGAGTCAGACACGACTGAGTGACTGAACTGAACTGAACTGATATCACCTGCTGGGAAATAAGCCCAGTTTCTACCCGAATGTGCTTGCATTACTTTTAGCCATTGATTATAGCCTGCTGAGGATCTGAGTTTATCCCATGGCCACTGCCATAGGACCTGCCAGCCACCCGTCTCAGGTGGCAGGCTCTTTCTCCAAGCACCTGCTCCTGTGACTGTGCTTTAGTTCTTTTTCCAGTTAGAACTTCAGCAAATATAATAGCTGAAAGCATACAGATTATGACACTTCTTCCTCTAACAAGACTCTTATAATTTTAGCTAATATTTTACCAGATCTTGGAGATCCAAGATTCATTTTATTGAATCTTCTCCATTTCCCTTTTTTGGAGCCACTAACCTGGGTCTCCTGTTTCAAGATGATAATCAAGCAGTCCCTTTCACCTCCTCTATCATTCAAAGGCCCCAGTTTCTTTTGCTTTAAGTTCCTTAAAACCAGATATTTACCACTGAATTAAAGCACAGGAGGTATTTGGAATCAAAGAACAAACCACATATAAAAATGAAGCTTGAATAAAATACCTAAAGGAGTGACAGCAGAGGAATTTGAAAAAAGGGAACCCCACCCAGACATTATGGGGAAGATACTAAGCTTACATAAGAATAACGATGTACAAAAATGACCATTATAGTCAAACAGTACATAGTAGCAGGAAAAATCACCTATAATAAATGCTATTATTGACACTAAAAATCAACAAGGTAAAAAAGAAAAAACTGTGCCTTTCTCATAAATTATCTTCATTTATGCAAACCACTTCAGATGAAAGATATTACTAAATGTTTCTTTATTTAACATAAATTTCATTTTTATAGCAATTTAGTGTGATTTATACCTTATAATATGATCAGATGCTCACAAATTTAAAAATTTAAGGGATGATTATTCCAGAAATTTACATTAGATGTTATTGTGATAAGGAATGTTTCTGGATGCTGCAGAGATAAATAAGGAAGGCCTACATGGACCCAAAAGTATAAGTACATATGTGACAGTCATACTAGGCAGAATGTGAGTATGTTTCTGGGAGTATGAAGTGCTGGAAGTGACTAGTTAAGACAGAGAGGAGATGGCTCTTGAGATTAGACAACAGAATTAGGAAAAAGGGACAGCATCACGTAAATCACACAGTAAGTTGTGCAGATATGCAGGCTATTCTAGTTTGCCCTTACTTTTTTCTGCGTCTGCCTACTATTATCCATTTGGGAATAGAATAGAAAAACGTTAGAGAACATTTTTAACGCAAGATTCAGGAACTCTGCAGAGACTAATACTGACCGTGTTTGGCCAACTTTCAATGACCAATATGGTCTTTTCCCATATTAAGCACACAGAATAACGTAAATGTTTATTATTGACAATGCACCACCCCCCTTTCACTGGATTTGTTTTATAAACAGCTATCTAACTTGTCTTCTTCCTGCATTTGGAAAGCCAGAAAAACCAAGCTTTTCATCATTGAAAGCATCTTGGTTAGGAAGTCTTTCCAGCTTTATTACAAAACTGAGTGATATTTCCCAGCAAGATGAACTCTGTTCTGATCATTCCGAGCAGTGCTACCTTAGTAGACTGTCTCATTCTGTTTTTGCAGTACCCATATCTAGATCAGGACTTTGACTCTAGGGTCTCATGCCAGGGAAACAGGTCTTGCTGATTCTGGCTTTCCTTGTGCTGCATCGGAAAACAAAAATGTCACTTTTTGTAACTTGGGGTTTATCGTGTTCTCTCGTAACCAGATGCATATACTAAAAAAGATTCTCCTCTTTTTTTAACAACCATGAATGTGAAGACAATGGCTAGCTTAAATGATATTAAATGGAGAATATTGAGTCTCTTATGAGCATCACTTGATGTGGTATGACTTCCTGATGATTGATCACCTAAGAAGAAACTGTGGAAAGAAAACTTATAATCCTGGGAAAGTTTATCATTGAAAATCTATGTGGATTAATGGATACTTCTGAATCCAATGTTTGTGTTCTTATAGGTGGAGTGGTTCTTGAAAAGTGTATCTTTTCCTCCCTGTCTTAGATATAATAGAAATAGGGATCCACTTTGCTGTGCCTTGCTTCCCATAGAAATAACTTATCAAGTTTAATCAGTACTAAATTTCTCCCAGATTCATTTAGAGGCCTGGCTATGATTGACCAAAATCTTACTTTGAATTGTAAAACTTTCAACAAGTTGTTCATGAGAGTCAAGCTTAGAATGATTTTTTGGCATTTCATTATAAAGAGTTGATCCAGTACAATTTTTGTGACCTTGTGTAACATTTGTCTCATCTTTGGCAGATAACATTGTCTTTTGTGTGTATAAAAATCAGGCTTTTATAAAACAAAAGCTAGATATATCAACTTTTGCTAAAAACTGTTTTTAAGGGCCAATTATGGTGTAAGGCTTGGTTCTGTAGATATGTGTTGAAAAGATAGACATGGCCCCTCCCTTGTGGACCTCACAGGTAAAGAGGGAGCCAGGCAAGCCAGTGAGCAGAAACAATCAAGTGTGATAAGTTTTGTTCATTATCTGTAAACTAAATCGAGGAGCAATTTAGTTACTAAGAAAAACAGAAGAATTCTAAATATGAATACTCTTGGAGTAAAATCTTCACAAAGACTTTTCATCGTATTTGATAATTTAAAATTTGTCTTTCTCTTTGATAGCAAGCAGTTAAAATTTTATACTATGGTCAGAATCGTAAAGAAAAAAGTCTGACCAATATATGAATACTGGTTTGGATCTCTCCAAGAAATTATAGATGATCATTTGAAGGGGACAATTTAGGCATGTTTTCTAGGAATCAGACTGGGAATAGAAAAATAATAATAATTTCTTTCTGTCAAGAATTGTCAAAACTAAGAGCAGAAAAGGAAATAAAGCATGCTTTATTCAATAGCTATTTTGAAATAACTTCTACAAGCAAGGTGAAATTGAAAAACTAAATCTCAGCTCGTGTATTAAGTTGTATTAAGTTCAGAACTGTTGGGAGCATTGGAGTGAAAGGAGTAAGACCAAGACCTCATCTTCATCA
This sequence comes from Neotragus pygmaeus, assembly GCA_006410875.1. Lineage (NCBI taxonomy): Eukaryota > Metazoa > Chordata > Mammalia > Artiodactyla > Bovidae > Neotragus > Neotragus pygmaeus. Next base: position 47,324 of record SJYV01038155.1, read on the forward strand.
GTTCCATGTCAGGTAGAGGACAAGTAGGCAACCCCAGTACACCCTGCCAAGCTGGAGAGAAGATGCCCCACAGTCAGTCAAGAATATTTGTTAACCTTGCTGAAAGGGCATGGCTGATTCATGAGACTGCAATAAATACAAGTTGGAGGAGCAGAGGGTATGTGCTGGAAGACAAATTGGAGAGATGGATAAGAGGGAGGGCAAGAAGTACTAGGAAATCATTACAAAGAGTTCAGATTTTAACATGAAACAGAAAGCTTTAAGCAGAAAGCTTTCCAGCACTTAGAAGAAGTGGGTAGGATGACAGTGTTAGATAATTAAAAAAAAAAAATCTTTCTGGTTGCATTTTAGAAAATTGATCACAGAAAGAAAAGGCTGGAATAGGTCCTTGCAGTAATTCAAGTGAGAAATGACCAAGTCTTGAACCTTGCTAATGGAAACAGAAACGGATAGGCTGGGTAATTGATTAGAAGTGAGGAACGAGAGGATGCTTCCAGATTAGGTTGGATGATGGGATGGATGGTGGGGTATTTACTGAGACAGAAATTATGGGAAGAGAAGTAGATTTAGATGGAAGATAAAGAGTTGGATTTTAAATGTTTGTGTATAAGATGCCTGTGGGTGGAGAATTCTGGAAGGCAGCTGGAAACATTGGCCTGGAGCTCCAGAGAAGAGATCTAGACTTGAGATAAAAGTTATGAGAGGGAAATCACCCAGCAAGAGCATCTAAGGGGGAAAAGAGGGTCAAGGACACAAGCCTGGTAAACACAGACATTTAAGGGCTGTACAGACAAAGAGGAATTCTAATAGAGGACCAAGAAGTAGAGAAAATAAAAAGCAGGAAAGATTGGTGTCATGGGATCTTAGGGTGGAGAGAATTTTCAGGAAGGAAAACATGGTGTTAATTGCTGCAGAGAGTGAATGAGGTTTGTCCATTGGCAAGAACAGTTTCATTGTAGGGCAGGATCAGAAGTCAGCTTGCAGGTAGGGTGAGGAGTTAGAAGCGAGGAAGAATACAGAAGTACAGACTTGTATGAGGCCTTTAGGGAAAGAAAGAGAGTTTAGCAAACATACAGGTCTAGGTATTTATGTTTTAGACTAAAGTAGCATCACTCCCACACAGACCCCAAAAGAAAAACTGTCATTTGCTTTACTTCGTTGATTTAGCTTAAGAGTGATAGAATAATGGCCTGGAAAATATTAACAGACATCCTAAAATTTTCAAGCCTTTCTTCTATAATCCAAGAAGAGATAACAACTTATCTTTAATGAGTAGGAAGAAATATAGTAATGTAAAGGAATTAAGTAATAAGTTCAAAATTTTAACAACAGAGCATCAGATAACAGCAATGATACCAATTTGTAATCCCAAATCCACGTGCTTCTGTTTACTTCATTTTGAGAAATTTTGTCTCTCAAATGGAGATCTGAAAGAAAATATGCAGAGGTTAAAGTAACTCAGAAGAGTGAATGAATAGTAATGTTCATATGAAGAAAGGTCCAAAAGGCTATTCTAAAGAGTAGTCTTATGTTGATTATTCCAGCAACAGAAGGAATTTTAGAATCCATTAACTCATTTTGCAGATGGGAAATCTAAGGTCCACAGAGGTGAGATGACTTGTCTAACAGTAGGATCAGGACAAAAATCTTTATCTGTTAACATCCATCCAACCACTTGCAAAAGATTTCTTCTTTCTAAACCAAAGTAAGTTGCTATTGGTTATCAAAGGAATATAATAATTCTGTCCATTTAACTCCCAAAGATTTCTTGCCAATAACCAAAAGGGTTTACAAAGTACATTGAGCTCTAGAAAGATAAACTGTTCATTGAAGTCATTTATCTTCTACTAATTCTACACTTTTTTCTATTTGCATATTATTTATATTTTCATGTTTATATTTTCTTGGTTGCTCTCTGTATTATTATTCTACATGTATCATCTAGTTTCCAGTTGTTCTCCTTCCTAATTTTACCCACATAGAAATACATACTTTGTTATAGAAGCTTACTCCCCTTTTCACAAAGCTGTCCTTGCCTCTGCTGGTTGAGCTTTTGGGGTCTACCTGGTCAACATGTGGTGTATATTTTCATACACACAGATGGCCTGAGCCTCTTCATTGAGGGACAGTCCCTGTCCCTAAGCCTTGTTCCCACAGTTCTTACAAAGGCCATCCTCAAAGGACCACCACTTATGTGTCCTCTGTGGGATTAGAAACAGGAGGTTTTACCACATGTTTTCTGTACTGGTTCCATTTCTGAGAGTGAGTCGCACATGGCATTAGAATTGGAGATACTTAAGAAAAAGAAATTAAAAAAAAAAAAAAAGATCACCCTTAAAGCTAATCCTGCTGTTGACACAAAGCAGAATTAGACTTTGGAAAATGTCCATCCCTTAATATCTCATATTGCTCTCATTTGTAGTGTAAAATGATGCAACTCACATTGTACTTTGTCCAGTAATGCTCTTAATCCCCATGAAAGAAAGAAATGAATCACTACAGCAAGACTCCTGTCTTCCAAACGACTCTTTCTCAAATTAGAAATGAGTAATTATTATAGGGATAAATAACTATGAGTTTCTCAGAATAGATAAATTTCCTCAACTCATGAGACAGCACTCACAGGATTCCCCCATCCCAAATCCTGGAAATGCTAAGCTTCTGACACCCCCTTTCTTGCGTTCAGGAACTGAGACATTTAAATGGGCATAAGTGGAAAAATCCACATTGGCTCACAGGATATGAATACGGTTTCCTTACTTCAAGTGGCATGTTAGTGGGAATTGTGTTTTGCACTGAATTTAAGAGGCCAAGCCCAGGAGAAAGCCTCTAACTTTCAATAGCTGTATACAAATAGAGTGAGCTAACAATGACCTCCTGCTTTTCTAGGCCAGCCATCAAGGGCATGGGACTCCAGAATCAATCGCATGAGAAATATCACTCATGCGTATTGCCATGGTGGTTTCCATCTTAAAAGCTGGTATTTACCGTTCAGTCAAGAGTGTACTACAATCAAAAAAAGAAGGATTGTTATTCATTGAGATAAAGTGAGTCCAAGGCAAATACCTGCTTTTCAGAGAAAACAGAGACTCTAAAGCAATTCAGATGTCTTCAAGACAACAGTAAATTATCTTGCCTCTTTGTTGTTACACAAGTTCATTGTCTCTCTTTCAAGCTTCAGGTGTTTCTAGTCTCTAGAAAATGTCTTGAAAATTAGGCTAACGTCAGTAAACAAACTAGCTAATGTCAAACAGATTGATTCCTCAAGCTCTGATCATGATTTATGAGCCGGAATGAAGAACCTATCTATCTGTCATGCATTATTCTCTTTAGTCCTAGCTTAATGAGTAAGAAGCTGAGTTATGGTTTCTTGGCTGAGATTAGCTGTCTCCAGGAACTTGGGTAACTATCTCCGATAATCCAGTGTGTGTATGAAAAGTAGAAAAGCCTTAGGTAGCCCAGAAATTTAGCAAAACGCAAGACTGTCCAACTAGGCAGAAGCAAAACTACAACTGAAAATGAGCCAAAAACTCTCCTCCAAGAAAAAAAGCATTAAAATTTAAAAATAAAATCAATACCAAGCTGAACCAGAATGTTTTCTGGGAGGTGCATTTACACTATCACAGGACTTCTCTGGTGGCTCAAACAGTAAATTGTCTGTCGACAATGCAGGAGACCCAGGTTCAATCCCTGGGTTGGGAAGATCCCCTGGAAAAGGAAATGGCAATCCACTCCAGTACTATTGCCTGGAAAATGCCATGGGCAGAGGAGCCTGGTGGGCTCCAAGGGGTCGCCAAGAGTCATTCATGACTGAGTGACTTCACTTTCACTTTCAGTGACCTCAGAAGATTCTAGATAAACCACAAGCACTCTAATTTCTCTCAGAAGTATGTTATAGATCTGCCATTCATGAATTACAGTTAATTATTTTGGAAGTGATTTACATTCAGTCTATCTTTTGAGGGTAACAAGCATTGTATACAGTATATACAATATTCACCATGTTAACTAGTTCATTCTTGTTTAATGCTAAGTTTCTGTCTCTAGAGTTTTATAGGTTATTTTCCACATTCTATTAAACCAGATTTTATAAACAAATATGTATTTTTTTCCCCATAGTCTAAATGATTTTTTATAGGTTTTAGAGATCCCTTTTTAATCTCATTTTTGCAAACTAAAAAACTCATTGGAAAAGACCCTGATGCTGGGAAAGATTGAAGGCAGGAGGAGAAGGGGATGCCAGAGGATGAGATGGTTAGATGGTATCACTGACTCGATGGATGTGAGTTTGAGCATAAAAAGTATTTTTTATTTTGTTTTGTTTTTCAGCAATTTCACTAGAAATATCAAGTAACTATAAACATCAAAATCTCGGAAGTAGGGTACAGGTTTTTCTTTGCTCACTTCCTAATGGGTAATGCTTATGGTGAACCTGGAGAACATAGTCTAGAAAAATAAAATATACATTTTATTGCTACATTGCTTCTGAGGAACATTTCCAGGGATCGCAGCTATTTCAGACTTACCAGTTTTACAAAAAGTTTCTCATATTATCACTCCCTCTACACTAATCCCCTTTTTGCTGCAGGTAAAGAAAATAGTTATTGAGTGATTGGTTACAACGATGTCAGAACATTATCTCTTTACATATATTGTCTTTTTTCATCATTACTACACCTCTGAGAAACAGGCATGATTATCTCCATCCTACAAATAAGCAAGTGATGCTTCAAGAAAGGTTCAGAAACTTACAGAAAGTCACATAGCTAGTAAGTGAGTCTTAGCCAACTAGGATTCAAACCCAGGACTGAGTGCCCAGTTGTGTAACTATAACATTTCTATTCCTGAGGTTCTTATTCCTTTAGATTCAACCATTTTTAGGATCCAAGCGTATCCTATATTCATGGTGCCTTTACACCAGTTAGGGATTTCAGTTATTTTATGTAAAAACCATAACCACAGGAAACTATCTACCACATCTGTGTCTGCAGCCTTTTCTCTATTTGAAATGAGATTATAACACATTGGCTAGCATCAATCCCATATGACTTGATGTGAATGGCAGCCCTGTTATTAATTAAAAATGTGAGATGCTACCAGTTTTCAATTTGGATGGTTGAAATTATATATATGGCTATTTCCCACTTGTAAATCAAATCTTTTATCCCCATGAAGCATCTGAAATGAGAGAAATAAAAATACTGTTGCTAAATATTTAGGGGATTATTTTGTAAGCCAGTGAAAACAGAATCTTTCATTTGTTTCACCAATGGTGGGAAGGTTTTCTTTTTAATTTTCCTGTATAGGTCCCCTGGGGATGAGTGCACATAATACAAAATAATATTCCTTTAATTTTTTTTCCAAAAACACTATTATTTCCACATGGTGACTTCCATCCCTCTTTTTCCAAAATGCTCCCAAAAGCTCCCTAAACAGACTCAATACAACTCAAAAACATAAGAGATGGCTTATTTTAACTTCTGTACTAAAGTGTAAAGCAAAAAACTTTCAAGTGATGCACATATTCAAAACTCTAGCTTATTTGCTCCAAATTATAACATTTTTAAAGGTAAAACAAATTTCTTCACTTTGGGAAGACTTTGACTGTGAAAGTATGAACGCTTCAAGATACCTGGACCAAAAGGTCAGTGCCCCTCTCCACTATCAGGGAGACTTTGGGGTAGAATATGGTAATTGGCTTCAGAGAAGAAAACCAGGGACTAAATCAGAATTTGAACTAATAAATATCCAACGAAACATCTATGTTCTCCAATAAGCATAATATAAGGCAGTTTCCCGTGAATGTGTTCATCTTGTCTGTCTAGTAGACAATCCTGGTTAAATATGTTTCAGGGATATGGTACATTCACCTTCTCATTTCCTATTGACAACACACACTGCTTTATTGACAGGGCAGTAAACAGTTGAATTTTCTTTACTACAACAGTTTCTATCTTCTTTGACCCTGTGAATTCTTTACCTGTGTCATCACGTGAAGATGATACTTGGTAGAACATACTTCAGTAATTATTGTTCATCAGAGGAAAGGGCTGTTCAAGCTAAAGTTTTATCTCTTAAATCTTACAGCTCTCACTGGGACAAATTATAAGACCTCATCTAGAACATTTGGGGTTAGAATAATCCTTGTTCTCACTATCTCAGAGGGAGATGGGGAAAGGAAGCCAAATGATAGGCATGAAAGCATGTCTTCAGTAGTAAACTTGCATGTGATGTACTTGTTCTTTTCTTTTTTTTTTTTTTTAAGAAAAAAGAGAAAAATAGGTGACTTTTTTTGTTACAACACAATGGATTCACAAACAAGTCAGTGCTTAATCTGGCACCCCAGAGCAGGGTTTTCGGACATTACATTTTACAATCTTGAGCTTAATCTCCTGAGAATCTCAAGTGACCTTCGGATGTGGTCTTTGTGTTTCTTTTAATGTGTCTGAGACAGAGTGACCAAGTTTTTGTTTTTTTAACCTAAGCACTTTTGTGAGCCAAGATTCAGAACCACCAGAAACACAGGAGGTAGCAATATGACCTCTATTTATTAGCTAAAATAAGAAAAAGAAAATTCCTAGGATTATTGGTTAAAGCAAAGCAAGTTGTATTCCCAACAGGACAAACAATATAACTTTGATGTCAAGGGAGTTACTGATATCTATTATTTTGTGGCAAGCAAACTAAAGTCTATCTTTTCAATTATTTTGAAAAGCACTATTAAATGCAGAGTTCCTTTAATTTGTAATGATAAGTTATCCATGTCCCAAGAAAAAGAATGAATAGTAAATAAACCCATAATGACAGCTTGGTCCCTTCCCTGGACTTCTGTCATTGCCAATTATCATCTTCTATTCTGAGTTTGAAGAATATTTTTCGTGTTAATCCTTAATATTACTATATACTGATATGACACCCTCTTCAATTTAAGTTTTATAACAGTCCTAATCAGATGTGTGTAATTTTAACTTTACTTCTCATACTGAGATTCTAAAGAGGATTTAAAATATGTCCCTGATTACTTAAAAGTAATCAACAGGATAAGTAGGCTGAAGTAAAATGACAATAAATAATATTTGTTGAAGATATACCATATATCAAGCCCTGTACATATTTTGGTTGGAGTGTTTTTGTGGGTTTTTTTTTTTTTTTGCTTTGTAAGATAGGCATTATTTTCCCCACTTACAGAAGAAATTAAGGAATTTTTAATAAAGAATTTAATACCTTTTCATTAGTTCAAGCAACTAAAGGGTAGAGCTAGAATTTGAACTCGGAATGGTTTGCCTCTAAGACTGATCTTTTTTCGGTGACTAGTACTGCCTCTCCAAATCACCATTAATATAATTCTACATCATGTCATAGCACATTTTCCTATTAGGATTATATCCTACAAGGTTTGTTTATGAGAAAATAGCAGATTTTTTAGTATTCAGATTTAACACTACCCCAGGGAATATTTTTCCCTGACTTCAGTTCAGTTCAGTCACTCAGTCGTGTCCGACTCTTTGCGACCCCATGAATCGCAGGATGCCAGGCCTCCCTGTCCATCACTAACTCCCGGAGTTCACTCAGATTCACGTCCATGGCGTCCGTGATGCCATCCAGCCATCTCATCCTCAGTCGTCCCCTTCTCCTCCTGCCCACAATCCCTCCCAGCATTAAAGTCTTTTCCAATGAGTCAACTCTTTGCATGAGGTGGCCAAAGTACTGAAGTTTCAGCTTCAGCATCATTCCTTCCACAGAAATCCCAGGGCTGATCTCCTTCAGAATGGACTGGTTGGATCTCCTTGCAGTCCAAGGGACTCTCAAGAGTCTTCTCCAACACCACAGTTCAAAAGCATCAATTCTTCAGTGCTCAGCCTTCTTCACAGTCCAACTCTCATATCCATACNGGATGTGATCAAATCAGGAAAGTGCTGCTATAAATTCTAATTCTTTTTTTAAAATACAGCTTCCAGTCTTATTTGAATGTTAATAGATTGATTTATCTCTGAACTAATTCAGGGTGAGAGACAAACTTTGGGAACAGAATGTAAGATTAGTCACTGGTCTTCCAGTCACTTTACGCAGGTGTGTTCACTGACCCTTCTGGTCACCCTCTCCAGAGCACAAAACTATTATATAGTTTTCTCCTCTTTCAGTATGTTTTAAGTGATATTATCTAAGTGACTTTATGTTATCAATCATTTCAGAAGCAAAATACAAACAGACACAACAAGAGGCTTAATCTGAAGATGAAAGCAATTCACAAAGAGCCAGATGGAAACTAAATTCTACACATTTTTTCCATTGTCTTTGAATTTTCTTTCCCTTGTGGTAGCTTTTCTTTCTCTCTTGTCACTGATAGTAAGAGGTTATTGCAACTTGTGCCTGTCTTTACTGTGTCCCTCTCTTCAGTTCAGTTCAGTCGCTCAGTCGTGTCCGACTCTTTGCGACCCCATGAACTGCAGCACGCCACACCTCCCTGTCCATCACCATCTCCCAGATTTCACTCAGACTCACGTCCATCGAGTCCGTGATGCCATCCAGCCATCTATCCTCGGTCGTCCCCTTCTCCTCCTNACTCTCCTCTTTCACTTTCATCAAGAGGCTTTTTAGTTCCTCTTCACTTTCTGCCAAGAGAGTGGTGTCATCTGCATATCTGAGGTTATTGATATTTCTCCCAGCAATCTTGATTCCAGCTTGTGCTTCTTCCAGCCCAGCGTTTCTTATGATGTACTCTGGATATAAGTTAAATAAGCAGGGTGACAATATACAGCCTTGACGCACTCCTTTCACTACTTGGAACCAGTCTGTTGTTCCATGTCCGGTTCTAACTGTTGCTTCCTGATCTGTATATAAGTTTCTCAAGAGGCAGATCAAGTGGTCTGGTATTCCCATCTCTTTCAGAATTTTCCACAGTTTGTTGTGATCCACACAGTCAGAGGCTTTGGCATAGTCAATAAAGCAGAAATAGATGTTTTTCTGGAACTCTCTTGCTTTTTCGATGATCCAGCGGATGTTGGCAATTTGATCTCTGGTTCCTCTGCCTTTTCTAAAACCAGCTTGGACATCTGGAATTTGGTATGCAAATTTAAATTCATTTTATTTGTAGTAGTAAAATGACATACATTGTTCTTTAGATGGTAAACATTTTCAAATTTCCTTTAGCAACTTAGAGGAAAAACACTGGCTTCGAGAAAAGCTAACTATTTTAATCATCTTAATGGATAATATTTCCAATGATAATGTACTTCATCTAAACTGTTTTCTTTGCTAAATAAGGTACAAAGGAAACTGTCATGCTGTTCAATAAGAACTTAGCAAATACTCAACTTGCTTAGGGTAGATAGGGAATGTATATATTATGCTACTGTGCTCCAGTTTTCTTTGAAAATGGCTTATATCTTAAAGTTAATAGATATTTAAAATGTTTAATAAACAAACCTTCAGAAAGAAAAAAAAGAACTTAGCAAATACTCAACTTTAAGTGCCTTATATTTGACAAGAGAAATTTAATTTCATATAATATGTTTCTGTAATATTATAATCCAGGTAATTCATTTGGGCCAACATTGTTGAAACCACAGAGTGGTTTTATACCCTGAAGAAATCCTGGTTGGCCTCATGTTTTGTTTTTCTTTGCTTTTTAAAGCCAGTATATTATTTGCATACATATGCTGTGGGAGCCAGACACAGTGATTCATACAGTGAAATGTGAAATTAGCATACACTTCCTGAAATTCCACCTTTTTCATGAAATCTTTTATATTAACTAATTAGGAGTGACAGATTTCCTAGCTAAGAAAGCGCTGTCATTTCCTCTCCGTTTACTTTTCCCCTTAGCGTGTTATGACACATTTTCTTCATACGGAGTTTGCACAATGTTATTCCTGATAACTACACAGGGACAAATGGGACATTCTGAGGGATTTTTTTTTTCCTTGCCTCTTGTTAGAAACACAACCATCTCTATTCATCTCCTGTTTTTGACTCAACCTTGCTTTTCCGATGGTCATTCATACTTTCAGAATGAAGAGGATGATAGTAAGGAGATGACAAGAATGTCTGTGTAAGTAGAGAACAATAAAGCACATATTCACAGTCCTTTTGCTGAAGAGCTTAAGGTATGGGCAAAACAGGCAAATAATTTTAGCTAGAGTGGTGAAGGGCTTCCTTTGACCTGCCTACTGAGGATTTACATTTGAGAGGTTATAGGATGGAATGAGATCATCATTTCTTTAGATTCCATGTGTCAGGTTTATGACTTTGGGCAAGTCATTTAACCTTTATGAGACTCAAGTTACACATGATAAATAGGAACACTCTTATAACATTGATAGAAGGCTGAAAATCTCAGTCATTAGGCTGACAAAATAATGATTGTAACAGTCTTGGTATTGAATCTGGTCCTAGATGTTGGCCCCTCAATAAGTGACATATACTGTTATAGGGAATCAAAAAACATATATTTAATGCCATACAAGATAATATGTGATTCAGAGTTAGATTCTAATGATATCTTCCCTCAATTTTGTGTTTATCTTGTGCCAAACTATGTTATTATAGGTATTATCTTATTGTTTACATGAATGTCCATTAAGTATTTATTAAGCAGGTTACATAGTTAATGAAGATGAAAGACAAAGCATAAACCCCAAGCCTTGTGTCACCATCCTCTGTTAACTTCCTCCCAAAGAGCTTTCATATCTGACAGTAAATTTAAAATCTTCCTTTTCTTGATTAAAAAACGTGGCATTATTTTTCTAACATCATCTTGCTCTTCAAAATCTTACCAGTAATTTGGGATTATTAAACACACACTTCCACTTTGCATCCTGATCAGGTGCATTTTTAGAAGCATTATAGTCAAAAAACATATTTGTAGATTTTTTTAAAATTGGGACTAATTTGTTTACTTCAACTTTAGGGAAAATCTCTAATGCTTAAAAGAGTGCCAGGCACATAATTGGCATTCAGTAAATATTTGTTCCCTGGTGGTTCAGATGGTAAAGCTGGATCCACCTGCAATGTGGGAGACCTAGGTTCAATCCCTGGGCTGGGAAGATCCTTTGGAGGAGGGCGTGGCAACCCACTCCAGTATTCTTGCCTGGAGAATCCCCATGGACAGAGGAGCCTGGTAGGTATAGTCCATGGGGTAGCAAAAAAATCACACACAACAGCACAGCACAAATATTTGTGCAGATTGTTCCTTAGAGTTCTAAGCAGTCTGCCATCTTTTTTATTGAAATATTGTCTATATGTAACATTATGCTAGTTTTAGGTGTACAATGTAATATTTTTGTAAATGTTTATATTGTGAAACAGTCATTGCAATAAGTCTAGTTAGCATCCATCACCAAACATAGTTACAAATCCAAATGTTTTTCTTATGATAAGAACTTTTAAGATCCCCTCTCTTAGTAACTTTCAAATATACAATAGAATATTATTAACCATAGTCACCACATTATACATTACATTCCCAAAAGTTACTTGTCTTATAATGGAAAGTTTGTATACTTCAGCCCTTTCATCTCTTTCACCTACCCTCCACCTCTGGCAAACAAACACCAACCTGTATTCTGTATCTTCTTTTTTCTTCTACATAATCTTCCTAATTCAGTCACCCTTATAACAACCATGATAATTTCATGAACTCTTTGAACCTAAGTTTCCTCTCCCATAAAATAAGGACAATAATGTCCTTCATAAAATTTTCTTAGGATGATTAAGTGAGACAATGAAACATTAGGTATATGCAGAAAAATGAATGCCAAATACACGGTCAGTTCAGTTCAGTTCAGTTCAGCCGCTCAGTCCTGTCCGATTCTTTGTGACCCCATGGACTGCAGCACGCCAGGCCTCCCTGTCCATCACCAACTCCTGGAGTCCACTCAAACTCATGTCCATTGAGTCAGTGATGCCATCCAACCATCTCATCTTTGTCATCCTCTTCTCCTCCTGCCTTCAATCTTTCTCAGCATCAGTGTCTTTTCAAATGAGTCAGTTCTTTGCATCAGGTGGCCAAAGTATTGGAGTTTCAGCTTCAGCATCAGTCCTTCCAATAAATATTCAGGACTGATTTCCTTTAGGATGAACTGGTTGGATGTCCTTGCTGTCTAAGGGACTCTCGAGTCTTCTCCAACACCACAGTTCAAAAATATCAATTCTTTGGCGCTCAGCTTTCTTTATAGTCCAACTCTCACATCCATACATGACTACTAGAAAAACCATAGCTCTGTCTAGATGGACCTTTGTTAACAAAGTGATGTCTCTGGTTTTTAATATGCTGTCCAGGTTGGTCATAACTTTTCTTCCAAGGAGCAAGCTTCTTTTAATTTCATGACTTCAGTCACCATCTGCAGTGATTTGGGGGCCCAAAAAAATACATGGTCAACCAATATTTGGAAGTAGTATTATTGTTAACCACTAGTAATGCATTGCAGACTTCTAAATTTCTATCACCAGTCCAGACTAATTTATGCCTCCCAACACATCTAACTTCCTATGACACATCTCCACTTGTATTTTCAAGAGCCATCTCAAACACAACATATACAACACACTCCAACATTCTCATAGTATCCTTCCTTTGTCCCATCTCCATATTTTCTACTTCTACTAAATTCCATAGTTGTTCAAGTCAGAAATCTGGAAATCATTCTAGGTATCTTCTTTTCCTTTCATCCAGAGAATCCCAAAGTCCTGATGATTCCGCCTTTTATTTACTTTTGAGTTCATCTACGCTTCCATGCATCTTGAGCCCATCTACATCCCCATGCAATGCTTTCTCTCGTGGCTATTACAAGAAGCCACCTCTATACATGGTGTCTGAATCTCTAGTTTTAATCCCCTCCAATTCATCTTCTACACTGCTTCCTAAATTTGGCTATTGAAATGCAAATCTGAGATTATTGCTCCCTTCCTTCAAACTCCTGTCCCAGTTCCTTACCCTGGACCATCAGATCCTAGATTTGCTCTTCAGGCTCATCTTTTTACCCTGTGCTTTCTCCAGGTCAGACATCACATACCTCCCTAATGCTATGTTCTCTAAGCCTCCAAATCTTTACAGAAACTCTCTCCTTTTGCTATCTCCTCATGTATATTCTTTAATATTCAACTCATGTGCTGCTTCTCAAGTAAATCTTTCTTTCCACACCAGTCACAAACCACCAGAACTGCTATCTCTTCCCACTCCAGACTGATCACGTCCTTTCCTAGTACTCATCTAGTTTCTATAGCAATAAGATGATAGCCCCTCTCATTCTATCACTATCTTTTTTTTTTTCAGTCTCTGAAATGATGAGTACCTTAACAGCAGCGACTTTTTAAAAAATTAGTACCCAGGATGTTGCCAAACTCATAACCTGTGCTTTGTAAATGATTATCACATTAAAAATAGATACTTTTTAAATTTTCTTCTCTGAATTGAATCTCTTCATCTAGTGGAAAACATACAGAATTTGGAGTTTGAAGACCTATAATCAAGTTCCAAATGTGCTACCTACTAGTTGAAGACCTTGAACAAATTAGTTAACCACTTCAAATTTATTACATCATAGTGAGGATCAGGTATGACTATCAATGTAAACTTTGTGAATAGTAAAGTATTTTAAAAATATAATAAATGATAGGTAAGAGGCAGAGATGAAACATAATGTAGCTCAAGATGAAACTTGGCATTGAGATCAAACTTTAATAATTGGAGCTTTACATTCTGCAGGTGTCTTTCTTGGGAAACGTGTAGCACAAGTACATAGACACCTATGAACAAACCTGGTTTCTACCATTAATTTTTACTGGTTGTGTGCATTTTGTAAGTTACTTACATGTTTTAAGTCTTAATATTCTCATCTGTAAAATGGCAATAGAATTTCCTCATAGAATTGCTGTGAGGATTAGGTGCATTAAGACCTAGATATTAGTAGTAGTGTTAGTCACTCAGTCGTATCCAACTCTTTTCAACCCCGTGGACTGAAGGCTGCCAGGCGCCTCTGTCCACAGAATTCTCCAGGCAAAAATATTGGAGTGGGTTGCCATTCCCTTCTCCAAGAGATTTTCCTGACCCAGGGATTGAACCTGGGTCTCCTGCATTTCAGGCAGATTCTTTACTGTCTGAGCCACCAGGGAAGCCCTTATTAAGACCTATAAGATACTATAAAAAGAAGATTATAAGTCCAGGAAAAAAATGTACGTTTCTATTATAAAAAGTCCTTCTTTCTCCTATGAACACAAGAAAATTATTCTGTTTGAAATGTTTAAGTTGTAAGAACCTAATGGTCAAATGTTGCTAAACTAGAATCACTGAGTGTAGAAGCAGATTGCAATGTTAATGGATGCAACATCAAGACCCAGCAAACACCGACAGCAGGAACTGTTAGGAGGAATAATGGGTAAGTGTACTTAAAATGTCAAGAAGGTGACGGCACCCCACTCCAGTACTCTTGCCTGGAAAATCCCATGGACAGAGGAGCCTGGTGGGCTGCAGTCCATGGGGTCGGAAAGAGTCAGACACGACTGAGTGACTTGACTTCACTTTCACTTTTCACTTTCATGCATTGGAGAAGGAAATGGCAACCCACTCCAGTGTTCTTGCCTGGAGAATCCCAGGGATGGCCTGGTGGGCTGTCATCTATGGGGTTGCACAGAGTCGGACACAACTGAAGCAACTTAACAGCAGCAGCAGCAGTACTTAAAATGACTAACAGATATTAATCAATGATTTTACTTATATCAATTTCCCCATGTTTTTTTCAAAGAATCTGATAACTTATAGTTAAACCTAACTCATTCCTCTGCTGAAGTTCATCCGAAATTCTGCCACATTATAAATCCCCTATTACAAACACACATCTAGTCTCACATTCTAAAAGCACCACTCTTACCTTGCCATTTGATTTAAATATTTTTATTGTTTCCCACAATGTACAAGATAAAAGTCAAATCTGACTTGACATTCAAGGACCTCCATCCCTGGGCCACCCCTCCTTCCACATTTTATCACTTCTAATCTGAATCCACTGCTCCTGATACAACCCTGAGAACACGCTCTGTGACTTCCTGCTTCCTAATCTTTGTTTATGTCTTGTCTCCCTCCTAAACCTCTCCCGAGGTCCTTCCTTTCTCTTTCTACATGTCTAAATTCTACTCTTCCTTCTCTGACTCCAGTAGCCATTGGTTATGGCTGATATCCTCTATTGCAGTTGATGTGGTCACAAAGTCAGACACAACTAAGCGACTGAACTGAACTGAACTGATCTCTATTATTGATGACGGTGATATTAGTAACTAACATTCAATGAGTGCTTACTCTATGCCAAGCACCAAGCCAAAAGGTTTATATATGTTATCTCAATTAAGCCTTGTAACAGCTCTATAGAGTTAGCACTGCTATTTGCATCTGAATGAAGCTGAGACACAGGAAGTTTCCATAACTTGAAGAAGTCGTACAGTCATGATGGGTTTTAGAAAATTCCTGTCAACCTCCAAGGCCATGCTCCTAACTAACAGACTGTGCCCTGTCCTACTGTCTTTGTCTCTGTGGTTTTGATGTTTGCCATTTACTGCTTTGTATCATTAGTTATCTCTTTTGTATATGTTTGCTCTCCCACTGAGATATTTAATCTCCATTTACCTCCCCCCAAATTCTCTGATGTTCGTTCTGGTTGCATTGCACTCCTTATTCATTCAGGCCCAGTGGTAGCAATAACTTCTGGCTGTTCCTAGTCATCTTGGTGTTTCATTATTCCTTGTTGGTTTCCTCAGTCTTGATCATGCCACTCTAAATAATCCTTTTTTCAAATCAGTTTCAGTCAACTATTTTAAAATATGCTATCTGATTCCTTAGTGAAACCCTTATGGATCCATTACCACCTCAAATTTTAAAAGAAAGTTTTATATGGATAAGTCTTAAATCAATAAAAATTGATGATCATTCTTATTAGTAAAGGAGTACGTGAATCACTCTTATTAGTGAAAGAGTATATAATGAAATGAACTTATGAATATGCATCTATAGTGATAACTATCTTTTTTCTGAATATTTTTATGGATCATTATCAACTGTGCTTAGATATTGTAATCACTTCTAAGTATCATGTCACCATAAAAAAGGAAGGTATAGAAAATACTTGGGGAGTTTTAATTTGACATTTTGTAAGTACTTCCTGAAAGCTCCCTTTTTTCATGATATAGGATCCAGATTACTTCATGATATAGGATCTTCCTGAGAGGTAAAATAGGTTTTTAGATGTAGATCAATCTATCAGAGAACAGGGCAAATTTTGCCCACGAATCCTCCAAGCATCAATGTATGTATAAATCTGAGTTTGTGCCTGTTTGTTGTTAGGAGTACTTTCCCTTGGGGTTATGAACCACCCTTCCCTGGAAGATTATTCTAAATGCTAGTTATTCCTGAGCCAGTCCTTCCTGTCAGACACAGCTGCATGCTTCTTATGATGACCTAAGGAGTCGCTCTTGTTACAACTCCATATATGAAGTGACATTTAAGAACAGTTTGTTGAAACTAAGCCTTACTTTTTTTCCATCAAAAAGATAACCTGAATTTGAAAAAATCAACAATGGCAGTAAACAAATGCAGTGTTTATCTTTGGAATTAAGGAAGGATTTCCAGTTGGCTGATTTTCTACTATAAAATCATTGATTGCATTCTTGTATATAGACAGAATTATTACCATACAAAGAAAGCAAACCTATGAAAATAGAAACATTTTCTAATATTTGTGGCAGTAAAACTTTATTTTTTTAAACTTTAGGCAAATATATTTATATTGATCAATGGGACAATAAAAGTGAAAGTTTTCAACAGAAAAAAAAATCTTTGCTTCAAATGACTCTCAGCTGTTTAGAGTGTTTGGTACTCAAAGATAAAGAAAATATCGACTACTAGGTGGGCAATGACACAGGTCAATAGTTTTTCCTACTTGTTCCCCCACTATCGATCTTTCCAAGATGGTAGATAGAGCCATGCTTTAATTGGAGCAAATAGTTCAAAAAGGATGTGACAACAGGTCTGCTTCCCTAACCACAGCCTTGTCTGGTTTAGGCATCCCTGCCTATCACTCCTCCAATGGTAGCTTTAAATTTGGGGGCGAGGAGTTTACTGGAGGATTATTTTTGAATAACTGAGACAGGTGAAGCTTGTTTTGTTGCTATTTTCTTTTCCTGTGAGAATGAGGATAAAACCTAAACATTGAGCTTAATCATCAGGGATATTACAATAAATTAAAGCACTTATGACTTTATAAACCATTATTAGGTGCTTATATGTTATACAAAATGTTTCTAGAGAACTTCATTTGTTCTAACATTAATAGTTGCAGGGGAGCTAGAAATTGGTTTCTTTTGAGGGGAAAAACAGCAGGAACTTAAGGACTCATTCCAGATTAGCATTGCTGGGGAAGGATAGTTAAGCTTGGTGCAATCAATAATTCCTCAAACATAATAACTAGTCAAGAAGCAACTCAGCTTTCTACCCCCATTTACTAGGTAGCTTAAGGTTATGTATTGTGAGCAAGGTACAGTTAACCTATGACTTTCCACAGTCAAGAAAACAAGGCCCAAAAAATTAATTAGGGGAACTCTATGGTGTTCTACCTCATAATGATACTCTGGGTTCGAGATCCAACCTCTCACTTCTACAGGCCTGGAACTTCACTAATTAACATATCCAGGATCTAACAGATCTGAAGATAGCAATTCTTAACCCAGGTTGTACAACAGAATCTATCAACAGCAGAGGTTTAAAAATCTACACATAGCCTGATGTCACCTCCTGAAATTCCGAGCCAGTAGATCTAGAGTGGAGCCTTTTTGAGTCTCTATTTTAAGCTTTTGAGTGATTCAGACACAAAGTTAAGAATCGCTGTCCTAGAACATACCACTTACACTGCCCAAAGTCTTGACAGATATTCATTTAACCTTTCCTTCCCATCCTTTCTACATCTTTTCAGCCCTTAATTCTTGTTGAGTACATATTATGTGCCAGATACATCAGAGCCACATCCCTGACACCAGTTATACATCTATGTCCAACAGTCAAATTTTTCTCTTTCCAAAAGGAGAATTTACTTGGAAAGGCAAATGAAAATTCAAAAAATTGCTTGGTAAGCAATGAAGTCATTGATTAATTTAACAAGAATTTGTTAAGTCTTTGCTATGTATTCATCAGAATAAATATGATTTTAAGAGACTTTTATTTCACTACAGTTGATGCTTTTGTCTGTTTTTACTATCCCAAGATATTCCCTACTTGCCAACTTCAACGATGCATTGTGTTGGCAAGACAGTGTTGCCATATTTAGGACAGTAACTAGAGAAATACAGACATTTTTTATACCTCTTATATCAGACTGTGAAGATTTTTTTTCACATTTATTATATACCACATCTTTTCTCCCATTCAAAAATCATTTCATAACTTCTTATCTTAGTTTGCAAGGCTTGTTGTCATTACTTAGAGAGGAAAGCATCTTATTCATTAAACTATAAGTCATACTCTCAAGTTACACATTCAGGAAGGTTTCTTTCCTCCAGAACAAGTACATAATGGCCTCAGTTTGAGAGTCTGGACCTCCTCCATGGTGTACGAATCGTTCTCAGTCACACAGGTTAGAGAAATTGAAATCCACTTTTTGGGGGGAACTGTAGCAGACTGACATTCTGACCACCCAGGGCACTCAGGGGCCAGCTTGCCTGCCAATGGACCAGACCCAGCAGCTGCAGCTGGGACCTTTTTGTCCCTGGTCTCTTCCTGACGTGGACAGCTGGACAGAGTGCCCCGACTGGTAAGGAACAAGAGACTATATTGACCTCTCTCCCCTTCCCTCTCTCTTTCCTCTCCTTAACCCTTCCTATCCTTCCCTGTTTTTCTAGTCTCCCGGTCCTGGACGCAGGAATCTGGTCGAAGAGCCTCAGCCTGAGCTGAGGATTGGAGACCGATCACCTCCTCTTGGCAGAGAACTCAAATTCTGGTTCTGGTCTAGTCTGATTTCCGGTAGGGCCGAGTTCCAGTCCTCCCTTCTCTGGAAGCCCAGGGTAAAGTCTCATAACGCCTGGTTATCTGTAGGTGGCAGGAGACATCTGTAAGGCCACCCCTTTTGCCCTGCTCTCCGGCCTCCTCCCCCTTCTTCTTTCAACCTGGCTTCCTTTCCTCCCTTTGAAATCTTTGATGTTAGTACTTAGATCTGAAGTTCTGTGTCTTTATAGGAGGTTTTCTGAGAGACTGTACTCTTGTATTTAAGGGAGTGTCTGATGAGGACTGCCAGGTTTATATGTTTTAACTCTGTGTTCTGTGTTGTGATTTTTGATGGCCATTTTGCTTTGTCCGGCCACCATTTGGTTTAGACCTGCCGCCATTTTGTTAGAACTTGATTTTCTTTCCCTGTGCCTTGAGACCAGGCCTCTCAGGAACACTTATCTAGACCATCTCTAACTCCTGAGACTGAGGGAAAAGNCATCAACATGAATTAACCATAGGTGTGCATTTATCCCCACCTTTTTGAATCTGCCCCCCACCTCTGCCCATTCCTACCCCTCTAGGTAATTATAGAGCCTAAGTTTGAGTTCTCTGAGTCATACAGAAAATTCCAAATTGGCTATCTATTTACATATGTTAGTATATAAGCATCTATGCTACTCTCTCCATTTATTTCACCCTTTCCCTCTTCTCCCCGACCCTTGATTTTAAGTCTGTTCTCTATGTCTGTATCTCCATTGTTGTCCTGTGAACAGATTCATCAGTGCCTTCTACACTCCATATATACATTTGTCAATGAACATGTAAGTTGATTCCGTGTCTTGGCTATTGTAAATAGTGGTGAAATCAACACTGGAGTACACGTGTCTTTTTCAGTTTTGGCTTCCTCAAGGTATATGCCTAATGAAATAAAACTTTTAAAAATAAAATAAAAGCACAAGAGACCCAAGGATAGGTCATGGTGGAGAATCCTAACAAAACATGGTACACTGGAGAAGGAAATGGCAAACCACTTCAGCATTCTTGCCTTGAGAACCCCATGGACAGTAAAAAAAAAAAAAAGGAAAAAGATATGACACTGTGAGATGAAATTACCAGGTCAGTAGATGCCCAATATGCTGATAGAGAAGACTAGAGAAATAGCTCCAGAAGGAATGAAGAAACTAAGCCAAAGCAGAAATAACACCCAGTTGTGGATGTTTCTGGTGGTGAAAGTAAACTGATGCTGTAAAGAATAATATTGCATAGGAACCTGGAACGTTAGGTCCATGAATCAAGGTAAATTGAAAGTGGTCAAACAGGAGATGGCAAGACTGAACATCGACATTATAAAAATCAGTGAACTAAAATGGACCAATGTGGGCAAATTTGATTCAGATGACCTGAATCTACTACTGTGGGCAAGAATCCCTTAGAAGAAATGGGGTAGCACTTATAGTCAACAAAACGGTCTGAAAGGCAGTGCTTGGGGGCCACCTTGAAAACAACAGAATGATCTCTGTTCATTTCCAGGGCAAACCATTCAATATCACAGTAATCCAAGTCTATGCTCCAATCACTAATGCTGAAGAAGCTGAAACTGAATGGTTCTATGAAGACCTGCAAGACTGTCTAGAACTAACACTTAATAAAAAAGATGTCCTTCTCATCATAGGGGACAGGCATGTAAAAGTAGGAAGTCAAGAGATACCTGGAGTAACAGGCAAATTCAGCCTTGGAGCACAAAATGAAGTAGGGTGAAAGCTAATAGAGTATTGCCAAGAGAATGCACTGGTCATAGCAAACACCCTGTTCCAACAACACAAGAGAAAACTCTACACATGGACATCACTAGATGGTCAATGCCAAAATCAGATTGATTGTATTCTTTGCTGCTGAAGATGGAGATGCTCTATACAGTCAGCAAAAACAAGACCAGGAGCTGACTGTGGCTCCAGTCAAGAAGATCTATTGCAAAATCAAGACTTAAATAAAAGAATGTAGGGAAAACTGTTAGGCCATTCAGGTATGACCTAAATCAAATCCCTTATGATTATATAGTGGAAGTGACAAATAGATTCAAAGGATTAGATCTGATAGACAGAGTGCCTGAAGANATTGATAGAATTATTTTGAACTGACTATACCTCAAACCGCAACTTTCTATGTAGACATTAGTCAACTTAGCTATCTAATATTTAAATCATTTTCTTTCTACTGTAGTTGATTTGTAGACTATTGTAATAACATCCTATAATGAATAGAAGTTACACCAAATGAAAGATAAAAGTGATATTAATATGCTGAAAGAAAACTTCATTGTAGATATTAGTACGTACTACAGAAAATTCTGTAGCAACCTACAAGTGCAAACTTCTCTGCTTCCTTGATGACTCATGATGTTTGTGCCTTTTCTGGAAGGTGTAACCTGTTTGAATAGGGTGTGAGTTCTGCTAATGCAAACATTACAGATAAAGACACATTTGAGGGGAAAAAAGCAGTAGAACCTTAGAAGGTGGCTTCTCCCCTTTCTCTACACGTCAACAAGTAGAGCTTGAAAAAGATCTGGTGTTTTGCCAGTAGCACACTGCACCTCAGTCATTGCTAGAATTACAGAGTTGAGAAGAAGAAAGGCTTGATGAAGGGCTGGGTGAGGCTCCAGTGCCCCCATCATGGCCTGCAGACGTCACCTGGCTGTGTCTGTGTCACTCGTACGCCTCAGTGCCAAATTCTGGGCACCAGCCCCAGGGAAACGTGCCAGAGTGCAGCATTCTTCACCAATGCTCATGACAATACTAACAGAATTGCAGAGATAAATAGATGAATCCACTATCACAGCTGGGGACTTCAGCACTCTGGAAACACTGCTTTGCCTCTGATTCAGTTCCGTTCAGCAGATACTGACTGAATAACTACCATATGCCCCGTGAGACTGCATGAACATGATCCAGACTTTGGGGTTGGGAGATCTGAGTCTAGAACCAGGGTCTACCATTTACCACTTAAGGCCTCAGGTCAATCACTGATCTTTGTCTCAGTGTGTCCACATCTGTGAAATGAGTGGCAGTGAGAATTAAAGGCCACAGGTGGGTGCTGTTATGTGCTCATTGGTTATTTTTCTTTCTCTCTGTGGATCTGAACATCAGTTTAAGTTGAGATTTTAACGCAAACAGTTGACTGTCTCAACTGGGAGATACTGACCTACGTCCTGGGAGAATTTTGTACATGTACCTGGAGGTGACATGAGGGGTTGAGCCCAGTCCAGTGGATCTGGGTCTCTGAAGTCCAAGTAAGAATCTTTACATACAACAGGCTCGCAGGTGATCTGAAGCATTCTACCGAAAAGCTAGCCTCAATCCTCCTCAAATCCATGAATGCTGACATTTTCACAGAGACTCCTGAGACAAAAGACCTCAAAGGCATTTCAGGATTTATGGTTTATCACACCCTGTAGAGCTGGAGGGCTGGCCATAGGGAGGGAAAGAGAGAGAATCTTCCCCACAAACTTCTCTTCCATAATATGAGATAGAAGCTGTGACCACCAAGCTCCTATAGCAATTTTTTGCTCTTCTTTAATGCTGCTATTCACTTTCAACTTTGCATTAGAAATTATATCGAATTTCTTCTCCCCATGGTTCCTTTCTATCTCTTGGCACATGGCCATGAGAAATACATACATTGATTAGCAAATAGGTTCAACAATGTATTCATTCTTCCTGACTTCCATAACTGGGAAGACCCAAAAGGAAAGCTGGGCTGGGATAGGAAGGGGAAATGTGATATCTCTGAAGCTGCTTGGGAGGGGCCATTTCCCCAAGGATGGGAGCAAATGTACATTTCGCTGTCTCTCCAGGAAAGGATTGGATGTTGAAATCTTGAAAATGCCTTGCTCTATTCTGCCAGACTTACAAACACATCTGAGATGCTGGTGGAGGTTGATTTACCAAAATAATTTTCAAGAGAGGAAAATCAACAATCAAAATGGGCTGTTTTCCTGTGAGATTCAGTGACCTTAAAAGTTCAAGCTGCCAAGGTCTCCAGACTGCCAACTAGCACCTTGATGCCCCTGTCTTTTGCAGGTAATTCTGTCCAGTAGAGAGCCCAACAGCCTGGTAAGCTAGGTTTGTAGTGGGGAGAGAAACCAAGAGACTGTATAGACACAGACTAAAAGAGGAAGAATCAGTGGAACCAAGAGATTAATCATAACATCTTATGTGGCATTTGAGATGTTTTCCAGGTTTGAATCACTTGTTTGGAATATTGTTGGCATCTTGCCGAGGGGAGATATGTAATCAGGTTCCCTGAATCCCTTCGGAGGTCATCCATTCTAAAGCCACATTGTCTAGGTTCTCTTAGGATTTCATGATAGAACATGTTCTTTGACAGGCAAGAATGCAAAGTAGAATCTCCTGTGATAGTGTAGAGAGGTCAGTCCATTAAAAGTAAAGCCTTGGAGGTATCTACCCAGATCTGCTGCTGTTAAGGAAATAGCTTTGAGAAAAACATGTAACAGCCACTCAACCTGAGTGTTAGCTGAGCTGTTCAGATGAGTGGTTCTCAAGATTCACTACCAACCCGAATTAAATGAGTACATCCAAACTGATATCAGCATCACTTGTATAAATATACATACTCATCTGTGCCAGTTCCACTCCAGAGTGCCTGATTGAGTAGGTTTGTGAATATATACTTTTTTTAAAAGCTATCCAGGATTCAAGGCCCAGTAAGGCTTGGGAACTTCTGGAGTCCCTAACTAACATTGTCCGGGAGGAGCCCAATTGTGGAACAACTCAGAGACGGCATTACAATTCTCCAGGAAGTTTTTGACCTTGAGAAATATTTCAGGTAGTAAGTTAAATTCTGTATTCATGTGCTTTACACACACACACACACACACACCCCAGTGATAGAAAAACTCTAGATTTGATTCACCCAGTTGCTAGTCAAATTCTTTCCATCCACTGAACTTCCTCAGAGCTCTTTGAAGTCAGCAATTACTTTGTTCTCAGAGGAGTCATTCTGTGGCAAGGAAAATGTTGAAAGCTTGGCAATGTATTAGGACTTTCCGAATCTGGGTCATTTCAAAATATTTATCTGTATGTTGTTTATCCTTTTTCAGTATTTAGACTTCATTCTTTCTAATAACCAGAGGACAGTCTATTGCTGTTAGTCACCTGGAATGCATAATAAAGATAGTAAATTTGCCAGTGGTTCTAACAAAAGGCAGCTATCTTTAATAATTTCCTTAATAACCCCCTGTCCTCCTTCAGAAGCACAGATTTAGCAACTGAATACAGGCCTTTATACAGTGCCTGACACAGAATCACTCCTCAGTAAATATGAGCTATGATTTTCAGTATTCTATTTTCATTAACTCAGTATCCAACCCCACTTTTCCAGACAGGTTACCATCAGTGTTCTAAACGAATATTTTACACACATCCTCTTCCAAGCTATTAAAATTACTATTCTCGACCTCCTGTTATATCCCATATGTTTGTCCCTGACACTTATAGAGTGAGAAATCTTTGGGTAACATCTCTGCTGATAGTTGAAACATGTGGCTTTTTTTTTTTTAGTGTTCTCTTAGATTCCCCATTTGCAGGAAACCACAAATCCTAATGTTGATTTCCTGTACTGCTGTAGAATCTCAAGATGCAGGAATTTCACTTTTTAATGGCCCATCTCTCTATGCAAAAGACTGTCCATACCGAGATGCTCACTGTTTTATCTGAAAGTGCACTGACTCATAACTCCTCACATAGATGCCTCCCACCTCTACTCTCTGTCTCTGATCTGTGGTATTAGCTCAACCTGACCCTCCAACTCCAAAGGGTATTGAATCATTGGCTCTCACCCAGTCCAGGTCCCAATTAGTATCCTCTGCATTTTTTTTTTAACCATGTAATGGATTAGGTATTGATGTTTATAGCAGCCTCACTGATAACACTGAGGATAGATAGCTTTGGTGTCTCTCAAACCATTTAAGTTCCTTCAGTGAATGTTTCCACTGGATTTTCTCTATACAGCACATTATCAGTCAAGCACTGCCTATCACAGGGAAATCCACAAAGCCTGAGCATGCGTGTATCAGAGCCTATGGAAGACAGGAAGATCACAAAAAAGGGACATTTTAAATGTTTTCATTTTAGAGTCCTTCGATCCCATCCTGTCTCCCTCCCTCTCTTCCTTCCTCTCCCTTCCCTTTCTCCCTCCCCCTCTCCTTCTCTCACTTGCTCTCTCTCTCTCTCTCTCTCTCTCCACACACACACACACACACACACACACACACACAGCTTCTGTTTTCCAGGAGCTTTTGAAATTTTACTTGGCTCATATTCCTGAGGCCAATGGATAGGAAATGGAAATNCTCTCTCTCTCTCTCCACACACACACACACACACACACACACACACACACACACACACACACAGCTTCTGTTTTCCAGGAGCTTTTGAAATTTTACTTGGCTCATATTCCTGAGGCCAATGGATAGGAAATGGAAATTGGAGAGGAAAGGAGCTGAAAACATCTTCTATAAATTTTTCGTTGCATGGGGTATTATAATTTTCCCATCTAAACTATTTTAAAAATAGATTTACCAGGAAACATTGCTTTATATAGAAGGACTGCCATGCTATATGGTTATTATCCTTACCAATTAAAATCACCATATAATAGCTCTCTTGAATAATGACTTTCATTTGACTGTATGAAAAGTTTAGAAAATATTGAGATAAATTTCCCTGCATTGTAATTCTAGGGATGACATTCTAAGGAAAGTCCTATCCTGTTGAAGCAATGTGTCCCATAGAATTACAGTACTTGAGGGGGGGAAACTTTCTGAAGTCTTCTCAGTTCCTCTTTTAACTTCACTTACTATGAAGGAATAGTTTGCAATGATTTAACCTAAACACAGAAAATAATCATTCTAATTCTATGTAAGATTTTAAGATTCCCTAGTTCCTTGTCTTCTTTATCACATATGCTTTTGCTTCCCANTCCTGAATCTTCACTGGAAGGACTGATGCTGAAGCTGAAACTCCAATACTTTGGCCACCTGATGCAAAGAGATGACTCATTTGAAAAGACCCTGATGCTGGGAAAGATTGAGGGCAGGAGGAGGAGGGGACGACGGAGGATGAGATGGTTGGATGGTATCACCAACTAATGGACATGGGTTTGGCTGAACTCCAGGAGTTGGTGATGGACAGGGAGGCCTGGCGTGCTGCGGTTCATGGGGTAGCAAATAGTTGACACACCGAGCAACTGAACTGAACTGAACTGAAGTAAAGCGGATTGTCCTCTTTAATGTGGGAGAGCCTCATCTGATCAGTTAAAGGCTGGAGAACAAAAAGGCTGACTCTACTCCCAGTAAGAGAAAATTCCTTCTACCTGACCGCCTTCAAATTGGGATAACAGCTGTTTCCTACCTGTATGTGTGCATGCTGTATGTGTGCATGCTAAGTCACTTCAGTTGTGTCCAACTCTTTGTGACCCTATGAACTGTAGCCCACCAGGCTCCTCTGTCCTTGGTATTCTCCAGGCAAGAATACTGGGGTGGATTGCCATGCCCTCTTCCAGGGGATCTTCCTGACTCAGGGATTGAACCAGCATCTTTTACATCTCCTGCATTGGCAGGCAGGTTCTTTACCACTAGATCCACCTGGGAAAGCCTTTTATACTTGAACTTTATTCTCCTACCTTTATACTTGAACTGAAACATTGGATCTTCCTGAGTTTCAAGCCTGCTGGCCCTTGGGCTGAAACTATACCATTGGCTCTCCTATGCAGGCCTCTAGAGTCAGACTGTGAAACTACCATTAGCTCTTGGTCAGCAGCTTGCTGACTCATCCTGCAGATCTTAGGATCTGTTTGTATTTCAGTTTTTCTATAGAACTCTATTATAAGTAGCTATGCCATTTTCCATTACTTCTAGCAATAAACAAGAGTTTCAGTTGTTCCACATCCTCACCAACACTTGTTTTAATTTAGATAACTTTTGGACACTTTAGTAAGTATATAGTGCTATCTCATCATGCCTTAAATTTGTATCCCTTGAAAATTAATTATGTTGAACATGATATCATGTACTTTATTGACTGTATATCTTCTTCTGTGAGGTACTTGCTGAAGTCTTTTGCCTTTTTTTTTTTTGGCTGCACTGTGCAGCTTGCAGGCTCTTAGATCCCTGACCAGGGATTGAACCCATGCCTCCTGCAATGGAAGTGCAGAGTCCTAACCAGGGGGGTCCCCAGTCTTGGTATTTTTAGCAACTTTATTGCGATATCATTCACATGTCACAAAATTCACCCACTTAAAGTGTACAGTTTAGTGACTTCTAGTATATGAACACTGTTGTTCATCCATCACCACAGTCAAGTTGAGAAAAAAATCACTACTTCAAAAAGGAGGTCTGCATCTGTTGACCATTACTCCCTAAACCCCAACACATCTTCCACAGTCATAAGAAGCCACTAATCTACCTTCTGCCTCTATAGGTTTGCCTGTTCTGGGCATTTCATATATAACTAATCATACTGTCTGTGGTCCTTTGTGACTGGCTTTTTCACTTAGCATGTTTTCAAGGCTCATTCATGCTATAATGTGTAACAGTATTTCAGTGCTTTTTATGGCTGAATAATACTCCCTTATAATGATATATCACATTTTGTTTATCTGCTCATCAATTGATAAATTTATGGTTTTTTACATTTTTTTGCTATTATGAATAATGCTGCTATGAATATTCATGTNTATAATGTGTAACAGTATTTCAGTGCTTTTTATGGCTGAATAATACTCCCTTATAATGATATATCACATTTTGTTTATCTGCTCATCAATTGATAAATTTATGGTTTTTTACATTTTTTTGCTATTATGAATAATGCTGCTATGAATATTCATGTACTACAAGCTTTTATGTAGACAAATATTTTCATTTCTCTTGAGTACATACTTAAGCGTGGAATTGCTTGATCATATTTCATGGCAGATAGATGGGGAAACAGTGGAAACAGTGGCTGCTGATTTTATTTTTCTGGGCTCCAAAATCACTGCAGATGGCGATTGCAGCAATGAAATTAAAAGATGCTTACTCCNTAGAGACCTGGGAAGGATCGTCTCCCACTGTCAAGTCTTTCTGCTTTCTAATTTTTGAAATTCTTTGGAGAGAATAAAGAATTTATGCTAAGACTTAATATGCAAAATAACCCTGGGATAGAGAACACACGTATCTAGACTCAAATTAAAATATAATTGACTGATATGAGATACTCTGTGAGGTGGGTTTTTTTTTTTTTTAATAAAGATCTGCTCTTTAGTTTGAGATTATTTCCCATTTATTATTTTGGTGTTCAAACACCCTTCCCTTTTTGAAGTTATGGGTGCAATAGATGGAAGGGTTTTGTTTATTGCCCTCACTTGACAAAACGAAAAACTGACTCTTCCATATTGGGCCCAAAATTTAAGTGTAAAATTTTATTTTTTAAGGAAACGCAAAACTCCTGAAATCAGCACTATGCCTTTAGATTTCACGACAGAGCACTGCTAAATGCCTCAATTTGGGGCTGCAATAAGCCAGACCACGAAGGGATGGCTGCTGGAGACTTAGCTGTTACAACTTTAGAAATAGATTAGGTGATTGTTGCTGGTATCCCAGAGGTCATAATTCTTCCTCAGATATTTCAAAAGGATAAGGTAATTAAGTTAATAATCCCTGTTGTTACAAATACTAGTTGTGGCATTGTTCATTTATTGCCTTCTAACAGCCATGATATCGATTTACACAAGAATTACTTGGGGGAAGTCCTGGTATTGAAGACTCCAGAAAGAAACTAGGATCAAAGACTCCTAGATTAAAGGGTTGATTTAGGATAAATGTTAAAAGGCATAATGTGAACAACACACTTATTACAAACAAGAAATCCCGGTCTTACCTACTGTTCTATATGGTGACAGGCATTTCACTTCCTGTGAAAACAAAACAAAAATGGAAACATAAATGAGTAAAGTAAATTGTTACTTGGGCATTTAACATAAAAGCACTTGTATTTAGATATCTTTAATTTGCATTTCAAATGAAGTTTAATAGTTTAAGTAGGTAAGGCCACACAGGAAGAAAAATTTGACTTCTAAATATGTACATATTTGAATAGTATGTACAACAAATGTGTACATAGGTTTTTTACAAGCCCCAAAAGTTCATTTATCTGTCTGTTGTATTTTGAGATCATAATATTTAGAGATTTATCTGGCCTCTTTTAAGAAACTCAGAATGCACAGTTTAAATGGCTAGATGATCCCACTTCATAAACCACAGACATCCAAATTAGCATAGTCTCATAGGCTCAAAGAGATAAATCAGAGTGTGGTAAAAGAAGAATTTTAATAAAACATGAAAATACAACCTATACCAACTATTCAGTATTTCTGCAGACTACTGCTTCTCAGTATCATCTCCTGCATAACAACTGCTCTGGCCAAGGGCTGGTGAAAAAGCTTTGGGGAAAAACTCAAAACCTATGCAAAATGGTAGCATTTCAAGTCTATCTGCCAAGTTGACAAGAAAGACCATTTCAAAGAACATTTGCATAAATTAAGTTTCCATTTTCCCACTTACATTGTACTCCTGGGCAATCTGCCAGGCTACTACCTGTTTTCAGAAGCCCTGGGTGGGATTTTTTGTTCAGCATCTGGTGGTCAGGAAGGATCTATCCTCATACCTCTGTGGTTCACCTTGCCCTCTTATGTAAATACACTCTCTTCTTTTCCACATTCAACTTTTTTTTTCCTGGCCATTCATTTCACATATGATATTTTACATGTTTCAATGCCATTCTCCCATATCATCCCACCCTTGCCCTCTCCCATAGAGTCCAAAAGACTGTTCAATACATCTGTGTCTCTTTTGCTGTCTCGCGTACAGGGTTATCATTACCTTCTTTCTAAATTCCATATATATGCGTTAGTATACTGTATTGGTGTTTTTCTTTCTGGCTTACTTCACTCTGTATAATAGGCTCCAGTTTCATCCGTCTCATTAGAACTGATTCAAATGCATTCTTTTTAATGGCTGAGTAATATTCTACTNTGATTCCTCCAGTTCCATTCTTCTTTCTCAAGATTGTGTTGGCTATTCAAGGTTTTTTGTATTTCCATAAAAATTGTGAAATTATTTGTTCTAGTTCTCTGAAAAATACCATTGGTAGCTTGATAAGGATTGCACTGAATCTATAAATTGCTTTGGGTAGTATGCTCATTTTCACTATATTGATTCTTCTGATCCACGAACATAGAATATTTCTCAACTTTTATTTTTGATTCAGTAACATGTAAGGTTTTGTTCAAACAGGGTCACAGATTTGGCTCATGGGCCAAATCAGTCTCTCACCTGATTTAATATATAAGGGTTCATGAGGCCACATCCACAGCCATTTGTTTCGCACTGTCTATGGATGCCATAACAGTTGAATAGCTGCTACAGATATGGCATGGACCACAAAGCTTAAAATATTTACTATCTGGCCCTTTCGTAGAAATGTTTGCTGACTCTGGTCTTGTATGAGGGGATTATCAATCCACATGGGTTTGGGTGCTAATTCTNATGGATGCCATAACAGTTGAATAGCTGCTACAGATATGGCATGGACCACAAAGCTTAAAATATTTACTATCTGGCCCTTTCGTAGAAATGTTTGCTGACTCTGGTCTTGTATGAGGGGATTATCAATCCACATGGGTTTGGGTGCTAATTCTCTATCACAGAAATGTTGCAAAGTTTTTTTATTTAAAGTCATTGCTGTTCAACTTACTAAGAAAAAAAAATTCTCTGCAAAGATAATTTGCAGATATCTTTCAGGTTTATCAGATATACCTGCCCATTTTTCCTACCATTTAGGTTTTTATTTTGGTCTTCATATAGATTCATAATATTTGCTGAGAGAAGGGGAATTATTTGAGGGCAAGTGTGATCAATATTGAAACAGGCAGGCTTTGGCAAAATTAAAGGAAGGAGAAGCTACCCTTGCCTTTCCACCATCCCTTCTCTCTGGCCCTGTCCTCTATTTCTTCTCTTCCTTGCTCTGCTTTAGGTCATTCCCAGATTCCTGCTTTATTTGAGTCAGCCCTCAAGTAATTTCTTCTGGGCTCTGTTTTTTTGTTTTTGTTTTTTTTTTTTATTTTCCTGTCCAGACTGGGTCTTATTAATAGTTGCAGCACAAAGGATCCTTTAGTTTTGGCATGCAGGATCTATTTCCCTGATTTGGGGTTGAATCCAGGTCCTCTGCATTGGACCACCAGGGAAGTCCCCTCCACTCGACTTTTAACTGATAGTGACATTAGTGATACTTTTCCAAATATAAACATCTTCACCATTTATATTTTAAAATGAATCTCTGAAGCTGAGAAATTATAGCAAAGTCAGAGCTTGCCAATCAGGGGGCTGAGTGTATGGATTACTTTCATGTAAAGGTTTGGGTCTCCATTCCAAACATTCTAGGCCAGTAGCAACTCAAAAGGCAAGAAGCTTCCCCTAGGGTGATATACCAACATTGTGTTTTTCTATTATGTCATGAATTGAAATAGACTGGAAATCAACCCTAGGAACAAATCAGTATGTATTTCACTTATCGCAAAAGGGGAACAAATCTTGGGAAATCAGAGTTAATGATGATCACTTTATGGTTCCTGAAGAGTTACAAGACTCTGCTTGTAAGTGAATTAGTAATCTTACTTAGGTAAACTTATATGGAGTCCAACTTTAGATCAATCTCAAACAAGCACAAAATCAAGCTTTACTAATTCGCTAATTAGGATTGTATTATTGGTTACAAGAATGTAAAATACATCTCTGTCCTCTTCCTCTGCCTCCTTATTACTTCTCCCTATGCCTGGTCCATAGGAGCCCAAAATTCTACAGTTGTGCTACCTCTAGTGTGATCCATAGACCTGTAGTATTGTCATAACCTGAGAACTTGTTAGATGTGCAGAATCTCAGCCTATACCAATCTACTGAACCAGACTGTGCTCTTTAACAAAATTCACCAAATGATTCATATGCACTAAAGTTTGAGAAGCACTGGGTAAGATACCAAGGGAGACGAGAAATCTGGTTATGCCATCTAAAATTTGGAAGAGATGATGTTAAAAATAAGTATTTCAGGAAAGATGGAAAATAATATAATGTTAAGGAAAAAATGTATTTTCTCTTAAATAAAAAATCTATGAGTGGAGAATGCCATTTTATAAACTCAGTCAGCTTTCTGGGACTGGACTTTCTTCACCACAAAACAGTCCAGCCCACAGAGGATTAAACAGAAGTCCTGATGTATGGACTTCTACCATTTCCTTTAACCTGCTGTGGAGGGGGTGAAAGTCTGATGTGTTAAGCTTAGTCTAGGCTCCATTTTTCCTGGAAGGAAATCCCATCAGCTTCTTGTTCACATGGAGAGCTCTGCGCTCATAGTGGAAAGGCTCAACAGGACACAGAGCTGATTTAATGGGCTGTGCAAATCTCCAAACTGGAGCCTATTCCCAGAATAGAAACAAGCACCTGGGATTCTTGAAGTGCATTGTCATGGAACGAGAAAGAAGGAGAATCCTCTCTGTGGTTTAGTTAATTTTGGGATGCTTTCTGTTGGGCCACTCTGACTTCTAGAAGAAGCAATTCAAAAAGCCATAACACAGCCAAAATGAAAAGTGGAATTGCCTAAAATTTGGGAGAAAAAAAATCATATTTGCAAATCTATATAGAGCAGGAGATATAATGACATGCTTGGCTTTCAGTTCTCAGTTTAGTCACTCAGTCGTGTCCTACTCTTTGTGACCCCATAGACTGCAACACTCCAGGCCTCCCTGTCCATCACCAACTCCTGGAGTTTACTCAAACTCATGTCCATTGAGTCGGTGATGCCATCCAACCATCCCATCCTCTGTCGTCCCCTTCTCCTCCTGCCTTCAATCTTTCCCATCATCAGAATTTTTTCCAATGAGTCAGTTCTTCACATCAGATGGCCAAAATATTGGATCTTCAGCTTTAGCATCACTCCTACCAATGAATATTCAGGGCTGATTTCCTTTGGGATTGACTGATTTGATCACCTTGCTGTCCAAGGGACTCTCAAGAGTCTTCTCCAACACCAGAGTTCAAAAGCGTCAATTCTTCAGCACTCACCTTTCTTTATAGTCTAACTCTCACATCCATACGTGACTACTTGAAAAACCATAGCTTTGACTAGATGGACCTTTGTTGACAAAGTAATGTCTCTGCTTTTTAATATGCTGTCTAGGTTTATCATGGCTTTTCTTCCAAGGAGCAAGTGTCTTTTAATTTCATGGCTGCAGTCACCATCTGCAGTGATTNTTTCTTTATAGTCTAACTCTCACATCCATACATGACTACTTGAAAAACCATAGCTTTGACTAGATGGACCTTTGTTGACAAAGTAATGTCTCTGCTTTTTAATATGCTGTCTAGGTTTATCATGGCTTTTCTTCCAAGGAGCAAGTGTCTTTTAATTTCATGGCTGCAGTCACCATCTGCAGTGATTTTAGAGCCCCCCCAAATAAAGTCTCTCATTGTTTCCATTGTTTCCCCAACTATTTGCCATGAAGTGATGGGACCAGATGCCATGATCTTTGTTTTCTGAATGTTGAGTTTTAAGCCAACTTTTTCACTCTCCTCTTTCACTTTAGTTCTTCTTCACTTTCTACCATGAGGGTGGTGTCATTTGCATATCTGAGGTTGATATTTCTCCCAGCAATCTTGATTCCAACATGTGCTTCCTCCAGACCAGCATTTTGCATTATGTACTCTGCATATAAGTTAGATAACCTGTGTGCTATGACCAGTGTATTCTCTTGGCAAAACTCTGTTAGCCTTTGCCCTGCTTCATTCTGTACTCCAAGGCCAGATTTGCCTGTTACTCCAGGTATCTCTTGACTTCCTACTTTTTCATTCCAGTCCCCTATAATGAAAAGGACATCTTTTTTGGACATCTTATCCACCTTAGCAAGGCACTTCACAGCCTGGCCTTAACCTTCCTGTCCAGCATAGATGTGTACTGTGTTCTTTCCGGATACAAATCTTCCTCTTGCAATTTCCTCTCTGATACTTTCTCTTCCCAGTACAGGGAACAAAAGGTCATCTTTCAAGACTCAGCTCTCACAATTTTTCCTAACAGATATCTTCCCACTCCTGTCATAGCCAAAATGGTGGTTTTTAACACCTGTCCACTGGGTTCTTATAGCACTTATATATTTCTGTTTTAGAATTTACTGCATAGTTTTTAATTTCTTACTTATAACCCCAACACACATTGTGGTGCCCCAAAGAGGACACTGTGTCTTTTTCATTTGTTTCACATCCTTTATTCTTGGCAGTGAAACATGGCACAAAGCAGGCAGTCAGTATTTGTCAAATTTGAACAAAATTCTCATTTCATTCTCTCAGCCTTTTTTTTTTTTTTTTGGTAAGATGAGAGTGATATATCTGGTGTAGAATTATTTGAAAAACTCATTTGGAAAAGCATGAAGTGAATTAATGGGCAAAGTCCATCTCAAGTCCTTCCTCTTCTGTAAGTTTTTTGCTCACCCTGGTTGGTCCCTAGTGCAATCTCCTTTATCCGTAGGCCAGTTGATATGATATAGAGACACCAAAGTGTATCGTCTTTTATTGCTCTTTAATTGTTTCATATCTATAAATCTTATCTCCCCAAATACACTGTAGTCCAACTCAAACAGCTTCAAATCAGCAAATGGTTATTGGGTGACCAATGCGTGTGAGGATCTGTGCTACTTGAACACTGGCACCAGTTCTGGCTTTAACTTTACTTGTTTTTATTCTTTCAGCACATTTATTGAGCATCTACTCACACATATGATCATTGCTTTGAGACAGATTATATTTCCTTCTAGAACTCTGTGTTTCCAAGAAAATTACCAGTATTGCACAAAGTCAAGGGCAACTGACCAGGCTGTGGTGAGTGATCCTGGATGGAGCAGCCAATGGTCCCAAGCTCAGAGTAATCCACATACTGTTCACATGAGATTCAGGGAACCCTTGGCATCAGAGATCTCACACAGGGAATAAAACCTGGCAGAAAGGAACTCTGAACTCCAGTCCAAGTCAGGAGTCACATGGTCCATCAGTTATGGGACTCCTACTCTGGAAGAAGGGAAGAAAGTGGACTCAATCTTGAACACCTAGAAA
Source organism: Neotragus pygmaeus (assembly GCA_006410875.1). Classification (NCBI taxonomy): domain Eukaryota; kingdom Metazoa; phylum Chordata; class Mammalia; order Artiodactyla; family Bovidae; genus Neotragus; species Neotragus pygmaeus. Next base: position 82,495 of record SJYV01038155.1, read on the forward strand.
GTACTAAGGAGGGTAACTTAGTCAACACTTGGGACTTTCAGCTAAATCCTCATAGACTCTATGAACCTCTGATGAAATTGCTGGCAACAAGCCACCTCATACCTAAAACCCCAGTATCCCAGAACCCCAGAACTTATACCTCCTAGGCTACAAAGGAGGCTTAGGAGCCCAGGTGTAACAACTGAGTCACTGAGTTTCAGATCTGGGGAATAGAACTCAATTATAAACTCTTGCAGATGGTGACCTGAGGCTGCTGACTTCCCATCCTCCCTTCTGCCTTCACTCAGGGTGGGAATGAGCCTGCTAGCAAAGGGCTCAGAGGACCCAGTGTCAGCTCAACAGGAGAGAGACAAAGGGGACCAGCTGGGGGCAGTAGCAGGAAGTATTGAAAGGACTCTGGATCATGAATTTAACTACCAGGTATTACATACAGGTCTTTGTGTCACTGCACTGATTACCCTGCATTGAAATTGACTTTTTGTTTGTTCATCTCTTCCACTAGGCACAAAGGGCAGAGCCTGGGTCTTGTCTTGTTCACTATTTTATTCTTAGCACAAAACACAGTGCCTGCCATAACTTGGGCTCTCAATCTATTTGTCTAATAAAGGAAAAAGTGAATCTGTGTCAACCTTAGGGTCAAGTAAAGTCATTCAAGTGAAGAAAAGTCAGCATGCTGAAGGCAAAGATGGACTGTGGGCTAGGCAAGCAAGGGGGTCAAGTTGAGAAGCCAAATGAAGCAATATTGAAGAGCAGCTACATGTCTGAGTTTTGGGGTCAATCCTGGCTTTGAATTCTGGCTCTGTCTCTGCTAGTTTCTTCTTTGTGAGCTTGGGCAAGTTGTTAAGCTGCTATGAACCTCAGTTTCTACTCCATGTAATAGCAACTTATGAAAGTGAAAGTTGCTCAGTCATGTCTGACTCTTTGCGCCCTCATGCACTATGCAGTCCATGGAATTCTCTAGGCCAAGATATTGAAGTGGATAGCCTTTCCCTTCTCCAGGAGATCTTCCCAACCCAGGGATCGAACCCAGGTCTCCCACACTGCAAGAGGATTCTTTACCAGCTGAGTCACAAGGGAAGCCCAAGAATACTGGAGTTGTAGTCTATCCCTTCTCCAGTGGATCTTCCCAACCCAGGAATCAAACCAAGGTCTCCTGCACTGCAGGGAGGTGCTTTATCAACTGAGCTATCAGGTAAGCCCTATAGCAACTTATACTACAAGTTAAATGTGAGGATTTAATAAAGGAGACCCTGTTTCAATTCCAGAGTTGGGAAGATCCCCTGGAGAGGGCATAGGCTACCCATTCCAGTATTCTTGGGCTTCCCTGGTGGCTCAAAGGTAAAGAATCAACCTGCAATGCAGGACCTGGTTTCAATTCCTGGGTTGGGAAGATCCCCTGGAGGAGGGCATGGAAACCCACTCCAGTATTCTTGCCTGGAGAATCCCCACGGACAGAGGATTCTAGCAGGCTACGGTCCATGGGATCACAAAGAGTCAGATATGACTGAGTGACTAAGCACAGCACACAGATTAAAAAGATCAACTCAGTGCTACATCCTGTACTCAACAGACAGGAGGAAGCAAATCTTGTCCTTCCAGTCGCTAATAAGCCTCACCCAGAGTTTGGTATTGGAGCCCAGAGATAAAGACTCTAGTATCTGAGACTAAAAAAATAAACAGTGAGGGACTCAAATGGAGACTAAACACACAGGCTGGAGATTGAGGTAATAAGCAACAAGATCCAGGCAAGGGATTTTTTTTCTTTTTTCTTTTTTTTTTAATTGCAGGAATATGAGTTATTTTAATGCTAATTAATCCATTAATGGTTTCTTAGGTGGCACTAGTGGTAAAGAATCTGCCCGCCAATGCAGGAGATATAAGAGATGTGGGTTTGATCTTTGGGTGGGGAAGATCCCCTGGAGGAGGAAATGGCAACCCATTCCAGTATTCTTGCCTGGAGAATCCCAGGGACAGAAAAGCCTGGTGGGCTACAGACCATAGCGTCTCAAAGAGTCAGACACAACTGAAGTGACTTAGCATGCACACATGAATCCCTTATTAATATACCATATTAATAAGTATAGGAGAAAAGGTCATATGGCTGTATTTAGAGATACTTAACAAGTCTTTGACCAAGTTCAATACCCTATGATCAAAATATTCAAGAAAATCGGACATGGGGAACATGATAAATACTTAACATGATAGCTAGTGTATCAGTTCAGTTCAGTTGCTCAGTCGTGTCTGACTCTTTGCAACCCCATGGACTGTAGAATGCCAGGCCTCCCTGTCCATCACCAACTCCCAGAGTGTACTCAAACTCTTGTCCATTGAGACAGCGATGCCATCCAACCATCTCATCCTCTGTCATCCCCTTCTTCTCCTGCCTTCAATCTTTCCCAGCATTAGAGTGTTTTCAAATGAGTTAGCTCTTTGCATCAGGTGGCCAAATTATTGGAGTTTCAGCTTCAGCATCAGTCCTTCCAATGAACACTCAGGACTGATCTCCTTTAGGATGGACTGGTTGGATTTCTTTGCAGTCCAAGGGATTCTCAAGAGTCTTCTCCAACACCACAATTCAAAAGCATCAATTCTTCAGCACTCAGCTTTCTTTATAGTCCAACTCTCACATCCATACCTGACTACTGGAAAAACCATAGCCTTGACCAGACAGATTTTTGTTGGCAAGTAGTCTCTGCTTTCTAACATGCTGTCTAGGATGGTCATAACTTTCCTTCCAAGGAGTAAGCGTCTTTTAATTTCATGGCTAAAGTCACCATCTGCAGTGATTTTGGAGCCCCTAAAAATAAAATCTGACACTGTTCCCACTGTTTCCCCATCTATTTGCCATGAAGTGATGGGACCAGATTCCATGATCTTAGTATTCTGAGTGTTGAGCTCTAAGCCAACTTTTNTCATGGCTAAAGTCACCATCTGCAGTGATTTTGGAGCCCCTAAAAATAAAATCTGACACTGTTCCCACTGTTTCCCCATCTATTTGCCATGAAGTGATGGGACCAGATTCCATGATCTTAGTATTCTGAGTGTTGAGCTCTAAGCCAACTTTTTCACTCTCCTCTTTCACTTTCATCAAGAGGCTCTTTAGTTCTTCCTCACTTTCTGCCAGAAGGGTGGTGTCATCTAATTGTCTGATGTTTTTGGTATTTCTCATGGAAATCTTGATTCCAGCTGTGTTTCATCCAGCCCAGCATTTCTCATGGTGTACTCTGCATATAACTTAAATAATCAGGGCAACAGTATATAGCCTGGACATACTCCTTTTCCTATTGGAACCAATCTGTTGTTCCATGTTCAGTTCTAACAGTTGCTTCCTGACCTGCATACAGATTTCTCAAGAGGCAGGTCAGGTGGTCTGTTATTCCCATCTCTTGAAGACTTATCCACAGTTTATTGTGATCCACACAGTCAAAGGCTTTGGCATAGTCAATAAAGCAGAAGTAGATGTTTTTCTGCAACTCTCTTGCTTTTCTGATGATCTAGCAGATGTTGGCAGTTTGATCTCTGGCTCCTCTGCCTTTTCTAAAACCAGCTTGAAATCTGGAAGTTCATGGCTTCACCTGTTGAAGCCTGGTTTGGAGAATTTTGAGCATTACTTTGCTAGCATGTGAGATGACTATAATTGTGCAGTAGTTTCAGCATTCTTTGGCATTGCCTTTCTTTGCGATTGAAATGAAAACTGACCTTTCCCAGTCCTGTGGCCACTGCTGAGTTTTCCAAATTTGCTAGCACATTGAGTGCAGCATTTTCATGGCATCATCTTCCATGACTTGAAATAGCTCAACTGGAATTCCATCACCTCCACTAGCTTTGTTCATAGTGATGCTTCTTCAAAGGCCCACTTGACTTCACATTCCAGGATGTCTGGCTCTAGGTGAGTATCACACCATCATGATTATCTGGGTCATGAAGATCTTTTTTGTACAGTTCTTCTGTGTATTCTTGTCACCTCTTCTTAATATCTTCTGCTTCTGTTAGGTCCATACCATTTCTGTCCTTTATTGAGCCCATCTTTGCATGAAATGTTTCCTTGGTATCTCTAATTTTCTTGAAGAGATCTCTATTCTTTTCCATTCTATTATTTTTTTCTATTTCTTTGCACTGATCACTGTCCATAAGTGCATAAGTTTCTTTTAAGTATATTAAGTGCATAAGCTAGTATATATTAAGCTAGTATAAGTATATATATATAAGAAGAAATGCAGGCAGCTTCTTAATTATTTGTAAAACACTGGAAGCATCAGGCAAAGGATCTTGTATCAGGTGTTGAGTGAGGAGAGGAAAGTGTATAGCTTAAACCTGCTCTAACAGCGTTCTAAGGTCAGGGATCCTTCTATGTCTTAGAGCAGGGCTGGTCACAGCAAGTGGGCAGGTATGAGCTCATCAGAGAAGCTCATGAGTATATTTGGCAAGAGCAGCGGTGACAAAGGGCATGAAGTCAGGCAGTTCATGACAGCCAGGTACAGAGAAGATGGTCACCGTATGGTTGCTGATCATTTACTTTCATCATTAGCACAACTGTTCCCAAGGTGGGGTGCATAAGTCCTCATTTTGACTGTGAAACTCCCAAATTAGGCCAAGTGGAAAATCTTATTTGCAAAAATTCTGGTGAAAATGATGTTTCCTAAACAATCCCCACTGTTTCATTTGTGAAATTTCTGGTGTATTTTATGGAATGTTCGGCCATTTGTCAGTTATCTACATCTGACAATAGAGGAAGCATCGCCTCTGCCAGCAAGGAAACAAGATTTCTTGGCTGAAATGTGAGTGAAACAAAATGAGGGCTGTTAGAAGGGATCTGGCACATTTACCACTCTCTCCAGCCACCCTCTCTTGCTAAAGTTATGTTATGATTTTGCTTAGAGAGACAGTTGTGATTTTGAAATTCTCCAGCTTCTTCAAGCTCTTCCTCAAGCATGTGGCCTTTGGGGGTTGGTTAGGGCCATTTTTTTCTGCATAATGAATCTGTTGCTGAGCATAAGAGCAACAAGCATCACACAGAATGCAAAGTTTTCTTGTAAAAATGTCAGTTATAATCAAAGGAATCTGGAGCCAGCCTGGCAGCCTGGGAGTTGTTACAAGATGAAGTCAGAGCTTCAGCTTGTGTCTACATGACACCAAACATCTAGTGAAAAAGTGAAAAACTTAAGCAGTCATCCAGATGTTTTGTCTGCTTGATGCCAAACATCCTGATGTTTTGAGCTATACAGATGTTTGGAATCAGGCAGACTTACATCAAAATCTGAATATAGCTAGGTATTTGCTTTCTTATAGACATAGCCTTGGACCACTGGGCAAGGAAAACTCAAGAACTCGAGTGTCATTTATCCTGACAGTTAGTAGGAACTGGGAATCTTGTAAGACCTTCACAAGGTTAAGCCGATTCGGTTTAAAAAGTGAAAAGAGCCTGATTCAACAGAGTTTTAATAGGGCTTTGCCAGAGGAACTGCTTCACAGAAAAACACCACACAGCTCACTGCTGCTCAGGTCACTCTGCAGGCTCTTAGTCAGTCAGTGGACCTTGTTATATGGGAATGGGTTGCAAGGAGCTGAGTGAGTTCTGAAGGAAGTCAATGTTTGAATCTCATCTTATATTGATATCAGACATTGTCCGTTAAACTGGACTCTCTCCTTCCCCAAAGTGAACCTGATCTTCTAGACTGACTTCAGAACTCTTTCTATGACCAGCCTGGTCATGCTGAAATTATTTAATATTTCAGTTCAGTTCAGTTGCTCAGTCGTGTCCAACTCTTTGCGACCCCATGAATCACAGCACGCCAGGCTTCCCTGTCCATTACCAACTCCCGGAGTTTACCCAAACTCATGTCCATCGACTTAGTGATGCCATCCAGCCATCTCATCCTCTGTCGTCCCCTTCTCCTCCTGCCCCCAATCCCTCCCAGCATCAGGGTCTTTTCCAGTGAGTCAATTCTTCACGTGAGGTGATCAAAGTATTGGAGTTTCAGCTTCAGCATCAGTCCTTCCAATGAACACCCAGGACTGGTCCCATTTAACATTTAAGTTGACCTGTATCTAAATATCCCCTTAATATGAATCTAAATATCCCCTTAATATGAATCTAAATATGGACAGAATTGGCTTGTAACTCCAATGCCCAGAATCGACTGGGCATTGGCAGGACATCATCCATCCTCTTTTTAGACAGCCACTCTTGACTTCACCCTCCTCCTCTTGACTCCACCTCATAGTCTATGCCTAACTCTCCTCTCCCTCCTTTCCCAATAATCCTGAACAGAGAAAACCAGAAGAAAAGAAGAAAGAGAAGAGGGCAGGGAGAAGACTGAAGGAAAGGAAGAAAGAGAGAAAGAAAGGAATCTAAAGGTCCTGAGGACGACATGTGCAGGGGAGTTTAAAAACAACAACATAAAAGGAACAATAAGAGCGACCTAATAAAAGGATGAAACACAGTCATGCAGCAGAGAAGAGGATCTGAACATCTGCACTTTTTCTTATTTATAACCATGTCAGGAAAACAGGAAAAACAATGTGCAAAACCTCAAGCGGAATTTTCTCTCACTCCCAATTTTGCTAGTATAACCCACTAGGAAGAAAGTAACCATTTTGATTGTCCTCTATAGGTTTGAAATATACAATTCATCATTGTCTCATGCATCCTATGATTGTGAGTTAGCCGTTATTACTCATTGTTATGTGGGGGAATTCCTCTCCTACCCACATCTGGACTTTTGCTGTAACAGCAAAGGCTGGAAGCAGAGTCCATCTGACCCTTTCTCATTTCTGGATGCGAGGCATCCTCTTCTCCTTTAGGGTGGCTCCTTGGCTATTGTTTCGTTGTCTCTGTCATTTGTTACTAGTTGGCTGAATCAGTTTTTAAATGTTATTGTGACAATGGTAACAGCACTGATTGTACTCAGCCCAAATTAGTTCATCAATACCATCATTGTTAAGTCAATCAGGAGATTAGCAATTGCTAATATGCACACAATTTGGGTTCTATAAAAGAGACAGACATCTGTTTTCCTTGGCAGCAGTCTGTTTCCAGGCCCTTACTTGATACCATGTGCGTGCCTAACTCCTGTTCACAACAATAGCTTTTATCCTTGGGGTTTGGTAATATACTTAATTGATGCCTTTATCTTTTCATGAGAGATGCCAGCTCACATAAAAAAAAAAAAAAAAGAGAGAGAGAGAGAGAGCGAGAGAGGAAAGAAAAAAAAATGAAAACACACTACAAAGGCTTGGCTTTGTATCTGGTGGAAATAGTGAACCTCGAAGCTGGACCGAGAGAAAAATAAAGACTGCTTTCATCCATGTTGCTGAAAAATTTGCCTGTATCCTCTAATTTGTCCTGCCCTTATTGAGAATTCAAGGAGTATTCAGGTCTGAATATTAAAATCTGATTTTTGCCTTTGAGAATCACAAGTTCAATCAGAGTAGAACGGAGGAGGCATAAGGTATGTGTTTGGAAGCCAGTGATGCTAAACAACATGGTGGGACCATTTCTCCTTATGCTGGGAGGGACTAGGAGGCAGCTGGAAGTGTGTATTTTTAGAAACTCTGGAAGAAATGATCATGTTGTTTGGTTGGTTCATCATAGTATTCTCCTGGGATACCTGTGTATTGGGAAGAGAATAGTGTCCTATCCTACTCCCTAGAGAAATATCCAATTTTTCAGTAGGTAAATAATTCTGCTGTGCTCTGAGGAGTGCCTAGGCTTCTTAAACAAGAGAAATCAATACATTAAAGTTATGATTATATATTCATCACCTCAAGAATTAGTTACTGAGTAAGGAAAGCAGAGTGCTGTTGACTGGAAGAATTCAGGCTGAAATTTGGATGATCAGGGTTTAGATCAGTTCTATTAGGAGGATAAGCATATGAACATTTAAAAGAAAATAAAAATAGTACACAGTTGTCTTAATAGATATTCGATAAACTAAAATTTATCTAAAGGAAAATAATGCTTTATGCTTCCATGATGTAAGAGTAAAAAATGCTTTCCAAAATATGTCATCTTGATTATTTTCAGTACTATTCATTATAAGTGGTGATACTTAGTCTCAAAATCTAATCCAGGTATTTTTCTTATGTGAACAGAAAGACAAGCATCAAGACTTCGGTTTTCAGAGAGAACTCTATTTGGAAAATATACCCCAATGTTCATAGCAGTACTATTTACAATAGCCAAGACATGAAAGCAGCCTAAGTGCCCATCAACAGATGGATGGATAAAGAAGATGTGGTGTATATGTGTATCTATAGACATACACATAAACACAATGGAGTACTACTCAGCCGTAAAAGAGAATGAGCTAATGCCGTTTGCAGCAACATGGATGGACCTGGAGATGGTCATACTGAGCAAAACAAGAATAGAAAGACAAAAGCCACATGATATCACTTTTCTGTGGAACCTAAAATATGATACAAATAAATTTATTTACAAAATAGAAGCAGACTCACAAACATAGAAAACAAATGAACTTATTTACAAAATAGAAACAGACTCCCTGACATAGAAAACAAGCCTATGATTACCAAAGAAGAAACGGGTAGGAAAGGGATAAACTAGCAGTTTTGGATTAACAGATACGAACTACTATATAAAAAATACATAAACACCAGAGTCCTACTATGTAGCACAGGGAACTATATTCAATATCTTGTAATAAACTATAATAAAAAAGATATATATACATGAATATATGTATTTGCATATATATGTATAAAACAATCACTTTGCTATACACCAGAAATTAACACGATTCTAGTTGAGTAAAAAAAAAATTTTAAGACAGGTTTTAGCCATTTCACTAGTAGCTTAAATTGTCTGCTTTCTTTCAAATCCAGCTATTAATATTTACAGGTATATTTTAATAGTCATCTTTTATTTTCTTATTAATTAATACAAGCATACAAAAAAATAGACTATTAATAAGCACTGGTGTATATATCCAGCTTTGTTATATCTTAATATTTTGCCTGTTTTTTTTTTCAAATTCTTTGTAAGGAAAAAAAAAAGACATTCTATATTCAATTCAAATTCCTTATATACCCTTCTCCTAATTCCACTCCCTTCCCTTCACCCCTCTTAGAGTTAACTACTATCCTGAATTCAACATTTCCCATGCATGTTGTTATATGTTTACATTATATGTTCATACTCATAACCTATATATTACGTGTTTTAACTTTATTTTACAGGTATATTATGTATATTACAGCTACATTATGATTATATAATTTGTTTTCACTGAATATGTTTTTAAGATTTGTCCATGTTGCTGTTTGTATAGTTGTGGCTCACTAATCTTAATGGTTGTATACAAATATACTATATTTATTTATTCTTTCTATTCATAGACACTTGTGTGGCTTCAAATTTTCTTATGACAAACAATGTCCTCATGAATATTCTTGAACAAGCCTCTGAGTACGTATTTTTTTAGAGTTCAGAATTTCTGGATCATACAATATGTGCATTTTTACTTTCCTAGCTCTGTTCTAATCATTCTCCAAAGAGGCTGTCCTGATGAATACACCTATGACACATACAGGAGAATTTCTGTGTAACCACATCCTTGACAATGCTTGGTATTTCTGGTGTACATTTGAAGAAAGTATTATCACTCTTTCTACACTCAAAATGCTTGAAATATTACCAAGAATAAATACACAACTGCTACAAATAACATACCACTGATGCCATAAAAGAATCTCCAGTGTGTACAAGGTTTCCCACCGGGGAAAAGCTAGCAATAGCCAAAGACTCTGTCTCTTCCTGAGATTTTTCAGTGTCTTCATCCAAGCCATGATCAAATTTTAGAACTAGAAAACACTTTAGAAATCATTTTATCCAGCAGCTTCATTTAAATTTAAAGAGTTATGCCCAAAATCACACAACTGTGATAACGATCGTTTTATTACAATTTATTTAGAACCTACTTTGTGTCAGGTACTACTGGGTGTTTCACACATAGTCTTGATTCTCATGACAGTAGCCAGATGGTATTACAAAGAGTATATTATCCAAAACACAGCTATTCTTACAGGGAAACTGAGAGGAGGACACAATGCTGTTTAATCTGAGTGGAACAAAATTGAACCAGACGGTCTGGCATTCAATCTGGGAGGAAAGGTAAAACCTCAGTATAAACTGGGATAGGAGGAGAGCTGGGTGAAGGCTCAGACCAAGACAGCCTACTGAAAAAGAATCATTTTCCAACCAGGATCATTTAGGAATACATCCTAAAGTCACTGGTATGGGAATCAGGCTTTGGAGAACAGGTAGACCTTGATTGGGCACCATCTCACCTTTAATGTGCTGAGTGGGTATTGCCCACTTAATGCCCATGAGCAGTGAGTGGAATTAGAGAGTCTGTAACCATACACTTCCATCAAAGAAGGGCCCATCAGAGAAGGTGAGTCTAACAAACAGTATAGATTATTTGGAGAGCCAGGCAACTACCTCTCGAGAACATGGAAACAAGGCCTCTATGCTTTGGCCTCTGCTCAGCTCCTTTGTTACCACTCTCCTCTCCTTTGCTCTGCTCTGTTGGTTTCTGTTCTGTTTTTGGAGCACACTTGGCTAATGGCCCCTGTAGGGTCTTTCATCTGCGGTCTTCTCTATTTGGAACACGTTTTACACACAGATGGCTCCTCCTTATCATTCAAGCATTGCCTGAAACACTTTCCCTGCACATCTCATCTAAGCCAGCCTTCTCCAGCCACCCTTCCTCCAGCTCAGCAGCCCATTTTATTTTCTTCATCATCTTTCTCAGTCTGAAACTATCTTGCCTCTTCATTTAATCACTTGTGCCAATGACAGAGTGAGCACCATGAGGACAGGATATTGTCATTCTTGGTATGTGTTGTGTAGCCAGTACACAGAAGAGCTTCAGTAAACCGTTAATGGTTATTGAACAAACAAACTATGGTAGGCTATCAGGAAGTACAATGTCTTGGGGGAAGTTGGGTCTAGAGGCATGGCTACATTAAGGGCACAGTGAGTTAGATAGTATATTCAAAAGCAGAGACATTACTTTGCTGACTAAAGTCTGTCTAGTCAAGGCTACGGTTTTTTCTGTGGTCATATATGGATGTGAGAGTTGGACTGTGAAGAAGGCTGAGTGCCGAAGAATTGATGCTTTTGAACTGTGGTGTTGGAGAAGACTCTTGAGAGTCCCTTGGACTGCAAGGAGATCCAACCAGTCCATTCTGAAGGAGATCAGCCCTGGGATTTCTTTGGAAGGAATGATGCTAAAGCTGAAACTCCAGTACTTTGGCCACTTCATGCGAAGAGTTGACTCATTGGAGAAGACTCTGATGCTGGGAGGGATTGGGGGCAGGAGGAGAAGGGGACGACAAAGGATGAGATGGCTGGATGGCATCACTGACTCGATGAATGTGAGTCTGAGTGACCTCCGGGAGCTGGTGATGGACAGGGAAGNGGCTATGGTTTTTCTGTGGTCATGTATGGATGTGAGAGTGGGACTGTGAAGAAGGCTGAGCACCGAAGAATTGATGCTTTTGAACTGTGGTGTTGGAGAAGACTCTTGAGAGTCCCTTGGACTGCAAGGAGATCCACCCAGTCCATTCTGAAGGAGATCAACCCTGGGGTTTCTTTGGAAGGAATGATGCTAAAGCTGAAACTCCAGTACTTTGGCCACCTCATGCGAAGAGTTGACTCACTGGAAAAGACTCTGATGCTGGGAGGGATTGGGGGCAGGAGAAGGGGATGACCGAGGATGAGATGGCTGGATGGCATCACGGACTCGATGGACATGAGTCTGAGTGAACTCCGAGAGATGGTGATGAACAGGGAGGCCTGGTGTGCTGCAATTCATGGGGTCACAGAGAATCGGACACGACTGAGTGACTGAACTGAACTGATGAGAAATAGGCAAGGTATAGCCATGCAAACACTGAACCATTTAACTTCAGAACACACTAGAATAAGTGCAAAGACAACCAGGTTCACCTTTTGCTACTGCCACTTGTGTTGATTTGATTTCTTGGGGTATAGAGGAGTTGATTTCTCAAATTTTTCACTGTATCTCTAAATGTTCTACTAACATGTTGCAGTGAGTATACCTTCCCAATTCATTTCTATCCAAAGATTGATTCTGTAACATTTTCTGAGTCCTTACTGTGTATTTGGCAAAGAACAGCTAGTTTGAAAATACAATCCCTTTGCTTAAGAGCAACTGATGTTAAGCCAAGTGAGCCTAATTATTAAATGACTCAGACTTGTACTTGAATAAATGTCTTCTGAATGAAATGAAAAGAAGTACTGTTACTAGAGCATTCTCCAGATCAGAGATCTGTCAGCCTGTCTCAAGAAACTTGAATAAGTAAAACATTTTGCAAGCAAAGACTGTGCTGGCTCTTTTTTTAATTGATGTTTTAAGGAGACATCTCCACTCCCAAGTAAGCAACACATTAAATAAACAAACCTGATATATTTTGCCATCATAATAGTTTCTTCAGACAAGAGAACCATAATATGATATAATAACTTCAACTCTTTCCTTAATGTATAGATTCTTTAAAGTGTTTTTTCAAATATTAATTCATAAATCTTCTAAATAAGACCAGAAATATCATAGCATCAGCATTATATACCAAGTAATTTGTTCAAAAGTTGATAGTAGGGCTTTCATTTTTTCGCCATTAAGACTCCACCAGAAAACTACTAGAGCTAATCAATGAATATAGTAAAGTTGCAGGATATAAAATCAACACTCAGAAATTCTTTGCATTCCTATACACTACTAATGAGAAAGTAGAAAAAGAAATTAAGGAAACAATTCCATTCACCATTGCAACAAAAAGAATAAAACACTTAGGACTATACCTACCTGAAGAAACTAAAGACCTATACATCGAAAACTATAAAACACTGATGAAAGAAATCAAAGAGGACACTAATAGATGGAGAAATACACCATGTTCATGGATTGGAAGAATCAATATAGTGAAAATGAGTATACTACCCAAAGCAATCTACAGATTCAATGTAATCCCTATCAAGCTACCAGAGGTATTTTTCACAGAACTAGAACAAATAATTTCAAGATTTGTATGGAAATACAAAAAACCTTGAACAGCCAAAGCAATCTTAAGAAAGAAGAATGGAACTGGAGGAATCAACTTGCCTGACTTCAGGCTCTACTACAAAGCCACAGTCATTAAGACAGTATGGTACTGGCACAAAGACAGAAATATAGATCAGTGGAACAAAATAGAAAGCCCAGAGATAAATCCACACACCTATGGACACCTTATCTTCGACAAAGGAGGCAAGAATATACAATGGA
>SJYV01038155.1:112364-151724 GCA_006410875.1 Neotragus pygmaeus
GAATGTTTCACTTTAGGACTTGGAGGCTTACTCAGCACACTGTTATCAAAATTAAGTCAAGAAAGCAGAATTTTTATACCACGTACTTAATGTTTGTGGTGGTTATTAAATAAACTCTCCAGTCCTTGATTTCGTTTGAAAAGGGATTTGCTGAAATAACGACTTATTTGAAGATCATTAAGTCTCCAGAGGTCAAGGATAACAAGGGTAATAACACCAGGGTAATGCTATCTAACTTCTTTTATGGCGTCAGCTTTCCCATAGATTTTATTTAACTAATGACTTAGTTGTGAAGAAAAGTGATTGTATTAATGTGTCTGTCCCAGCCTTCACCTCTCAATCAGACAGTTAATCGTACCAGGGAAGTCTCAGGGATAACTCCAAACAATATCACCTGCAAGTAATCCCCTGTCTCATCAAGTGGCATGTGGCCCTAGGTTACTAAAGTTTTCCTTCTGAGCTAAGTCATTTCCCTTTTCTTTCCACCTCAGGTAGGCATAGTTGTGTTTCTAAAATTTATGAAAAGCAAGATGAACAGCTCACCTAAAAAATAATGCAAAACTTGCCCACTTTTTTTTTTTTGCTTTTATTGCTTCTGAGACTCTAAGAAACTTGCATAATTAATTTAAGTTTTTGTGTCCTTATTGGAACAATTAGGCAGAGGTCTTCAGGAAAAAAGTTTTCAAAAATTGAGGTTTGGTGTTTTTTTTTTTTTTTTAACTTCTTTACCCTCTTACCAACATCATTTTAAAAGGTTATTTAAAATATTATAACCACAAACTGTTCAACCAGACGAAAATGAAAGTAGGCCACTTAGAGGTTTTTGTCTAAAGCAAAATGTCTGAAGCTAATAATTTAACCATTGGGAGTTCACTGGCTACTAAAAGCAGTTACTTTGAAATTAAGAAGGAAGTATTTTCAATATTACATCTGAATTTGTAATTTTTCTCTCACAGGATATACAGAGTATAGTATTTTCTTTTCCTTCCCCTTAGGACTAAACTGACCTTCCTGCCAGAGCAGTGAAACCCCAGACTTGGACTTGAGCCAGCTGCCTTTCAGCACCAAGTCATTAAGAACTCTTGGAGGTGCTGTTTAAATGTGAATTTTTCCACGACTGCTTCACCGGACAGATAGGCAGTGCTAATTCAGTCAGGGCATGTTGAACACATCCAATTTTAAAATGGAAGAGAAGGGGAAAGCTTTCAAAACTAGGGATATCAAAGTGAAAGTTAGTAAAAATGAGGCCACTCATATTATGTAGGGGTGTCAAAGAGTCAGACAGCCATACACCTTACATGGCTTCCTAGATTAAAGCAAACCTGTGAGTCAGTTTCAAGAAGAATGAGCAAGGCTGCACATAAAGTTTTCATGCTTTCTTCAGAAGGCGAGCAGCTGAGAAATAAAAGGAAGGCATTCATATTCCCAGAGTTTTAAGGACTTAGGATATCCTCATGCATTGTCAAGATCTAGTGTGAAGACTAGATAATCCAAAGAGAATGATAGTTCACCTACACACAAAAAACACAAGGAAAGAAATAGTGGAGGGCAGGGAGAGAAAGGAAAAAAGAAAAATCTATGCTTCCTTTTGGTTGATAGTCACATTTTAAGATCAAGAGAGGTTAAGATATGCAGGTGCAGATAGCGATGTCAGCTCAATGAGGGATTTTGGAGGTGAACCATCCCACTAGAGAGGAGGCCAAGCTACACAAATGCCAGCAAGCCTAGACTTCATCAAACAATATCAGCTCCCCGCTATCGGAACTTGTGTCAATTGAATATCCAGCCAGAAAAATAAAGCAGCAGCAGCCAGATAATTACAGGTTTCTCCCTCATCTTGAGAACCGCCTCAACATGTATAGAAGCACAACTGTCTGAGCACATACAGGTCCATGGTCAGTACTCAGTTGCCTGCAATTCTGCTCACTGTCACTGATAACTCACATTGATTTCTAGTTGATTGTGGAGTGCATTTCAAATTGCTATACCTTCTGGTATGTGTTTAGTTTAATCTCATAATACTATTTTAGCACACTCTGGTAGGATCTGGGGACTAAATGAATGATAATGCTGAAAAAGTGGCCTGAGATGTTTAGTTTACCAATTAGATGCTCAATACGAAGATAAGGAGACCTTGTAAACATTTTCTTTTTACTGTCTTCTTTAGTTTTAATTAATTTCTTCCTAATGACTGTTTAAACTTATACGCAGTTTCAAATAGCTTTCCACTGTGATTTTTCTCATTGATTTCCGTAATGACTAAATGTGCTATGTATTCATTCTTAATTTCTCCTGTGGCAGAAATATATACCTTAGGAGTATTATTATTTCTTTTTAAATAAAACCAGGGTTGAAATGACAATTTTGAAAGAAATTGACTTTTCACATAGTACAAGTTGTCTTAATTCATCTTTTCAATATACTTGGCCCTTGAGACATTGGTGATGGACAGGGAGGCCTGGCGTGCTGCAATTCATGGGATCGCTAAATTGAACTGAGACTTCTTAAAAATATGTATCCATACTTATTAGAATTAGTAAGATAATTTGTAGTCCTCTCTTGTAACATGTAAAAAGTCTAGAGAGAAAATAAAAGTTGGCTCTGAAAACAAGTCCCATGACCTGAAGCTGGACTTTTTTGTCAATAGCTGTCTTTTAGCAAACCAATTCCAGCATACAAAGAAAATATACAACTGGTTTAAACAAGTTATCAACAAAAGTACAAGTATAGAAGGGCACGTTTCATCTCCAAAAATACATTTATCTTGGGCTTTGTAAGTTTCTGTGTCAAGCCCACAGCAGGTAGAAATAGCAGTCATGTTTTGCTAAAGTCAGAGTTCCCGCTCATGAATGTTTGCCACCTGTCCTGTATCTCTTATACCTATTTTTAAAGGAATATTGCCATTATTATCTGGCCCACAAGCTACATATTTTTTCAGTTTAAATGTTTATGATGTAATTTTTTTATAATATCCTTGGGAAGGATACCAAATGTTAACATTGGTATCAATTTAAAAAAAAATGAACTCTTTAAAGGAAAGAGTGAGAGAAAAGAAGGAAGAGAAATTATTTCATGTTTATAGCCACATTATTGTCATCATTAAGCAAAATTACGTTAATAGAAAAAAGAATGGTTTTCATGTGTATCTAGTCACATTTACCTCCAAAAATATGCCAAATCTCCATTTTCAATTTCATGTTATTTATTATTTTGAAGCCATCTAAAATTGCTTCTTAGTTGAGGTTTTTGGATTACATATATTAGACAATGTAATTTGAGTAGTGGGCATTTATTTGTTTAATATAGAATTTTCAGCTATTAGTGGTGATAATTTCTTTCAATTTTCACTAAAATCTATAAAGTTTGATTTTTTCTGTAACCATAGAATTAGGCTCTATGTAGATTGTAATATGAGGGTTCTTTAATTTTTTTTTTTAATTACTGAAGTCTTTCTTATACTTTGAGAGCCATTTAAATATGTATGGTGCTAAATGGTTTGATGAAGACCAGTCTCGTATTTTTTACAGACTTTTATGTTATAAAGGTGAATAGAGTTCCCAAAGAAAATAAGTAGTCATTAGAAATCTACTCCATATTCCTTCAAATCATATTGAAAAGAAATATTATTGTGGGAACTGAGCAAGAGGAACTCTTCTATTCATCTGTTTCTCCAATTTCTAGAGTCAGAAAAGAAGTTGTTAATAACGTCAATCTTTCATCTGAGTGCTGGTAAACCATTGTCAAGTGTATATGCCAGCAGAGTTTTACAAAGTTCCAAAAACTAGGAGGCCTAAAACATCAGAAATGTGTTCTCTTGTAATTTTGAAAACTGAAGTTGAGGTGTCATCCACGGCACGTTCCCACTGGCAGCTCTAAGGCAGATGCGATTTTTGACATTCCTGGTCTTGTAGCTGCATCACTGCAGTCACCTGGCTATCTTCTGTCTGTGCATCATCACACTGTCTTCTTTCCATGCTTGTCTCATGTCCAAATTTCCCCTTTTCATAAGGCCACCAGGCATACTAGGTTGGGTCCGTGCTAATGACCCCATTTCAATTTGATGATATCTGTAAAGACTATTTCCAAAGGTACTATTTCTAAGGTACTAGAAGTTAGGACATGAACATTTCTCTTGTTTATGGCAGTGGTGGAGGGCACAGCTCAGTCCCTAACAACTGACATATTTCAGTCAAACAGCTAGCTTGTTGTTTTTGTTTTTGTCTGAGGGAGAGTTTCATCAAGATACAGATAAAAATAGAATCCATTTATAAAGATTATGATGAGAAGAAGAACCCAGAATTTGAAGTTTAAAAATTATAAAATTTCCTTTAAAAAGTATATTGTATTAGGTTGAACTATATGAAATTACTGAAAAGTACAACCACTTTTACCTTTACCTTTTAAAAAATGCTAAGTTCATATGTCCCAAATTAATAAATTATTGAATGAAAAGAGAATAAAGAAGTATCCAAAAAAAAGCTGGAGAACAAAGAAAAGATAGGTGAGAAAACTATATAGGAGCTAGACTTAAAGAGAAAATAAAATTTTAAGTGAAACAAGTTCCTTGTTAACATTATTATTTAATTTTTGGAATTTGTTAATAATATACTGATCTACATCTAAAGGCATTTTTATCACAACAGAATTATGCTATCATTTGTCCTTATTCATTTGATTTTTACATCATCCTATCTACTAAAATATTTTAGACATAAGAAATCATATTTGTTTTTTTAAAAAGAAAAACAGTATTGCAACACTACTGCAGATTTGTTTGAAAAGATCCTTGTTAACCACCATTGAAAGGGAGGAGAAATAAATCTTTCATTTAAGGATAAATTCAGAAGTTCAAAATTTCATATTCTTACAAGGAAAATAAATCTTTCAGGTCATATCTCTGTTGCTAAAAGTTAATCTAATATTAAGTAACAATAAGCAATAAAATAGATTAAAATTTTATATAACTTTATTCTAAAAACTCATAATTTGTATAAATATTATATCCTAATCCTCACAGGAGTGTCCATGGATAGATACAGATGTATTTTTACTTTTTCTCAGCTTGAATTTTGCAGCAGGAATGCATCCAATACTTTTATATCCAATATACCTGATAAAGAAATGGGACCTGCTTAAATAAACATTGTAATCATTTTCCCACAGAGGCAAACTATGTGTTTACATATGCATAAAGAAAAGGTTTTCAGGAACAAATAAATGGCTTTTATATTTTTAGACATGCTAACAATAGCAAATGGAGAAGGAAATGGCAACCCACTTCAGTATTCTTGCCTAGAAAATCCCATGGACAGAGGAGCCTGGTAGGCTACAGTCCATGGGGTCGCAAAACAGCCCCACATGACTTAGTGACCAAACAACAATAGACAAAAGTTCCACACCCTTGGTTTCTGAGAGAGTACTAGAAAGTGCTTTAATTCAAGGACTTGGTACTGAATCAATACAAGTACCACACTCTCACAGGTATCATTAAACCTTTGGATTTGAACAATATCTGAACTTTCAATGCCATTATAATGCTATCATCATAACAATTATTATTCCTTTAGTTTCCAGAGACAAAAGCCCAACTCAAAAGCACTAAACTAAACTAGGGGATTTAGTGCCTTATGTCACTGAACCATCCAGAAAGACTCAATTCAGGACTCAAACTATGTCACCAGGAACCAGTTTTTCATTTCCCATTAAATCCATGTCACAGTTTTGGCTCCATTCTTTAGGTCACAAATGGCTGCAAATTACTGATAGCAGCTTCCAGGACTATATTCTTCTGCGTTTAAATCTATCTAAAGGAGCCAACATATTTGTCCCAGCATTCCTAGCAACACTCCAAAATGTTCTCTACCTGGTCCATTTAGAGCATAGGTTCACCCCGAAACGATAGTCATCGGAATAAACTTTAAATACATGAATAACAGGTAAAGGAATTTTAAATTTTTAAAAGGAATTAATTTTAAATCTGGCTAATCCCATGGACAGAGGAGCCTGGCAGGCTACAGTCCATGGGGTCACAAAGAATTGAACATGATTTAGCAACAACACCACCACCACCAATATGTTCTACGTTTAGGACCCTACCGCACAACTGAGAGAGAAATATTCTAAACCGGAAAGACTCTGTGTTGCCAGAAGAACAAAATGCAGTGTGGTGAGGTAAGCATAGACTATTGATTTATTTGCACTATTAATCAAACATGTTGAAATTATGAGACTACCTATCAGAAAGAGAAATTGTATTCAAATCAGTTCAATTCTTGTCACCAAGATAATATTTTGACTTTGCTTTTTATTGTGAAGATGGTTAAAAGAAATAATCCGTCAAAATTGAAGTGGGCTATTTTGGAAATCCTAAAGATTACATTCTCAAACTATGTTGGAGCTGTTGCATAGACATAGTTCTGTCATATCCAAGATACCATTTGATTGCATAATGTACACAGCCTTCCAGCACCTTTAGACTACATGGGAAGAGGTTTCTAACATAGCCAGGGCCTGAGGAGAACCCATAAATGAGGCTATTGATGCAAAGCTGTATGGATTAAGTTCAACACCTTGAATTACATGGGAAATGAACGGGAGCTGGGGGGCAGCTAAGGGAACACAGGTGTGGCACGTCCAGGGGCGCCCACATTCTTAAGTCAACAGGCAGCCATATTCTATTCAAGCTGCGTACCCCGGGTGGTCCAGCTAACAAAGCTTCCTGTCATAAAGTTATCGCTCAGTACAAGACAAGTGTATTGTGAATGCCAGGTTCAAAACAGCTCATTGAAAACTTCTTGGTTAAGTAATTAAAGCAGGCTGAGCTTTGGGAAATCCTCCAAGAGGGAGCTCATTTTGAGAACAGCTTTCCAATTCACATGTTTCATAAACCAAGGGTAAGCTGAGTTCACATGAATAACACACACACACACACACACTCCACAAATTGTGGGATTAAAATGTAGAGTTGAGGTCAGGGCTAGACCACAGCAGAAGTGAACTGGTTTAAAGAAAACTAGATATTTTGTCTCCAAAACCATCTGTTTATTGGATTGCTATGCTCGATTGCTACTACTTGTATCTTCAGATTCCAATCTATATCAGAAAGATTGCAGGTGAAGTTGCCTGCCTATCAGGTAAAAACCAACTAATAAGTTATATATGCTTCACATGCATAAAAGGCAAACAGAATTTTATCTTCTTCCAGTCTGGAAAAAAACAAAACAAAACAAAATATAGTTATTGTTCCTAGAGATCATTAAAAATGCTTTGGAGAAATATCCACCATCTATCCTGAAGACAAGCTTTTGCCTCAGGCGAGGTGATCTGAAAGGATACTTTTTTAGTCTTTTCCAATTTTATTTTTCAGTGTGTATGTCAAGTGTGTGGTATATGTTTTCCTTTTTCAGTCTGTAAAAATTGCCACTGTGCACTTGTGTCTGTCTCCTATGGTTCTGCTGTAACAGAGTACTACAAATTTATTCTTTCAAAGTTCTGGAGGCCAGAAGTTGAAAATAATTTTACTAGGCTAACGTAGTTGATAATAATTTTACTAGGCTAAAGTCAAGGTGTTGGAAGGGTTGATATCTTCTAGAGGCTCTGAAGGATAAATCTGTTTCCTTGTCTTTTTCAGCTTCTCTGGGCACCACCTGCCTCCATCTATAAAGCACATTGCTCTTCTCCAGGCTTCCATTATCACATCCTCTTCTCTTCTGGCTGACTTCTCTTGTCTCTGATCCCTCTTGTAAGGACTGTTATGATTACAGTGGACCTACCTGCATGACCCAGGATTATTGGCCAAATCAAGACCCTTAATCCTATCAGCAAAGTTCCTTTTAGACATATTTGGAATTCCATTCCTCAGCCTACCATAGTACTTCTTCAAAAAATTGTGTTGATGTCATTCTATGATGTTATTCTGTGTTTGCAATTTTTCAAAAAGCCTATGTGTGCTAAATACTGCTAGCAACTATACTATCTTCAAAATAGTGTATGCCCTTGAGGAACTTTAATCAAGTTGGGAGAAAATACTCATCAACCCATTAGACAAGTTTTAAATAATAAATAGTGTGATACCCAATGTTATCAAGCCCTCACTTCATGTCTATAGTGGGGATCTGATATTCAGGAACTATATCAGATGCTAGGATGAAAAGATGAGCAAGTTATGGTCCTTACCCTGATTGAACAGGGGTCCAGAGTAGAGAGAGAACATACAGGAGAAAAATCGATGTTTATAAATACTATAGTTTCACACACAGAAATTATAGACTGGCATGGTCCAAAAATCTGGATTTTCCAATATCTTGGCAAAAAATCAGTTATATATCCTTGGGAGCTCAGGTTGCTTCTCTAATTGCTGTGAGTTTTAGAAGCTTGCTAATTTTATTAGTCTGTGAGTTTTCTGAGTATCTTTCAGAATCTTAATGAAAAACTGTTGTCAGTACCAGAATTGATGGAAAATACAGCCCAAGAAATTAAAGGATTGAAGATTAGTCCAAAAAATAATAATAATTTTTAAAAAAGGAAGACGAAGAGAACTGTTATAGAGAGTGGGATAGTAAAGAAGGATGAATTCATAAAGATTGAGCTACTATGGAAAGAATGCCAGTCCACCTAGGATAGGACTTCCCTTTTTGGAATGACCAGCATATGTCCAGTTTGGGTTTACTTGGCTGCTGTCATAATCCACAGTGCAAGACTTAANACTCTTAGCGACCCCATGGACTGCAGCCTACCAGGCTCCTCCATCCATGGGATTTGCCAGGCAAGAGTGATAGAGTGGGGTGCCATTGTATCCTGCAGATTTGCTAAATTTATTTATTAGCTCTGACAGGGTTTTGATAGAGATTTCAGGGTTTTCTAAACCCCAAGGCACAGTTTTTATGCATGTATGTGAGGTGGGGGTATTTTTGTGTGGATACTCCCAGAGTCCCTTCTAATTTGGTTCAAACTCCATGAAGTTTGAACTAATAAGGAAGTAATGTTAGCTGCACATAAAGCAAATTTTATCTAAAGAAATAATACCATATGATCAATATGCATAAACACTGAAGCAGAATTAAACTTAGAAGAACTTTTTTTAGCACGTTATTCTACATGAAACTCACATATTTGCTAGAAAAAGAAATTAGATTAAAAGTATGACTTCAGTGTCAAGTGAACTCTGGGTAACTTCTGAGCCTCAGTTTCCTCATCTGTGAAAACGAGGTAATAGTAGATGTCTCATAGAATTCAGTGAGTATGAAGTAAAGGAATGTGAGTAAAGATTTAGAATAATTCTTGGTACACATATTGTGGTAGGTACATCTTTTTGTTGTTATTATTCTTATTTTTTTATTTTATTGAAGTAAAATGGATTTATAATGTTGTATTTAATTTCTGATGTACAGAAAAGTGACTCAGTTATACATGTGTATATATATATATATTCTTTTTCATATTATTTTCCATTGTGTCTTATCACAGGATATTGAATATAGTTCCCTGTGCTATACAGTAGGACCTTGTTTATCCTTCTTATGTATAATAGTTTGCCTCTGTCAATCCCAAACTCCCATTCTTCCCTCCCCACCTTCTTCCATAGCAACCACAAGTCTGTTCTCTATATCTGTGAGTCTGTTTTTGTTTCCTAGATATGTTCATTTGTATTTTAGATTCTACATATAGGTGACACCACAAAGTATTTATCTTCAATTTCTGACTTGCTTCTCTTAGTATGATAACCTCTAGGTCCATCCATGTTTCTGCAAATGGCATTATTTCATTCTTTTTAAGGACTAATATTCCATTGTGTGTATGTGTGTGTGTGTGTGTGTGTATCTAACATTTTCTTTATCCATTCATTTGTCAATGAACATCCAACATTTTATACTAAGGTGACGTTTTTGTCTTGTGCTATGTGAGCCATCCACCCGTGCTAACTTGTTCCTTATTGTTGACTAAAGCTCTTATTACCTTTGCCCAATTAAAAAATTTTTAAAGATATATAACATGTTCATTACAGACAACCCAGTACATATAAATAATTACAGAAGAAAAGAAATTAAAATGCTTAGAATCACATTCATCCAATCAAGCCTCACACATTGTTAAGTACTGTTTCTCTTCTAATTGTAGATATTTTCTTTTTTAAAGAATAAAAATTTGGAAAACATCCATGTCATCAGGTGTCACCAGCTCTCAAATTTTTATTCATTCAAGAAATATCTGCTGAATATTTACTAAGTGCTTGACAATGGAACAATTATGAATAAAAAATAGACAAATCCCTGCTCTCATGGAGATTGCCTTTCGTAGAGGTAGGAAGTGAGATCTCAACTATTCTACATACAAATTGTATAATTGCTATAAAGAAAGATAAAGCAGGAAATGAGGACAAAGCCAGGGATGTTTGAGCAACTTCAGAAAAAAAATAATCTGGAAAAGCATCACTGAAAGTGTGTTTTTAAGTATAGAAGGAGGTGAGAGGGCAGGCATCAAAATATTTAGGAGAAAAGCATTCGAGCAGAAGCTGGTATAAAAGTCCTGTCACCTGCTTGCAGTTTCTGAGAAATTCAGAGTGGCTGATGTGAAGCCAGAAAGGGGAGAAATGAGGTCAGAGAGGTGGGGTATGGGATGGAGTGCAGATTTTTTTACATCTCTGTAAGCAGTGTAAGAACTCTGACTTTGAGTGAGAGGGAAGATGGAGGCTTTGAGTGATGGAGTGACATGGTCTGACTCACATTTTAACAGGGTCACTTCAGATGCTGTATTGAGAAAAAACTTGTAGGAAAATAAGGAGATCAATTAGGAAGCTGTTGCACCAATCCGTCAAGAGATGATGGCTTGATATGCAAACTATTACATATAGGATGATAACCAACAGGTCCTACTGTACAGCACAGGGAACCATATTCAATATCCTGTGATAAACCATAATGAAAAAGAATATGGAAACAATATACATATATATTCAACTATATATATAAGAATATGAAAAAGATTATATGTGTGTGTGTCTATATATATATATATGTATATATATAACTGAATCACTTTGCTTTACCCCAGAAACTAATACAATGTTGTAAAACAACTATGCTGTTTAGTCACTAAGTTGTATCTGACTCTTTGTGACCCCATGGGCTGTAGTCCACCAGGCTCCTCTGTCCATGGGATTTTTCCAGGCAAGAATACCAGAGTGGGTTGCCATTTTCTTCTCCAAGCAATCTTCCTGACTCAGGGATTGAACCCACATCTCCTGCTTGGCAGGCAGATTCTTTACCGCTGAGCCACCAAAATCAGCTGAAAACCCAAATTCAACTATAATTTAAAAAAAACTAACAACAGCATTTAATTACAAGGGAAAGTTGAACATTAATAATGTTTACAGATTTTTAAAAAATAACAAGTGATCGCAAGGGAGAGCTTTGGCAACACTGAAAATGATTGAATGGACTAGGCACAACATTTTTGAACAGGTGGCTTGTATAATTACTGATTACATTTGATCTCATTTCTATTCAGTTGAAGGAAGAGAGACAGGCAGTCCTGAGACTGGTCAGAGGTAACCTCAATCTTCTAGGCAAAGAGTAACCAGTGCCTAGATTTGGGTGATAGCAGTTGGGATAGGAGGAAAAGAACAGAGATCATAAAAGTTAGGAAGGAAGTGGATAAGACCTACTGATTCATGAGCATAAAGAACAATGGCAGAGAAAAGTCAAAGTGTGATATAATAGAAAAAAACATTAATTATCTTCTTGGTTTTGCCATGACCCAGATATGGATCCTCAAGACAGTCATTTAAAGTTCTCTTGGCTTCATTTTTCTCATCCCTAAAATAAATGTGTAGTTATAACTTGAGATCCCTTCCAGATCTAATATTTTGAGGCTGCATGACCAGATTAATAACAGTAGTATGAACAGAGACACCAGGGAGGGATTTCATTCCAAAGGCTAGGATTTAGATTCTGAGGTTGCCATTGTTGTGTGACCTTGAACAAATGAATTAACCGCTCCATGCATCACTTTCTGCTATAAAATGCAAATAATAATAGTGCCTAAATCACAGAGCTATTCCACATAAAACCTAAAGGGAAGTGCCTGGCGTATAATGTTTCAATAAAACTGAGAAATTAACAACAGTGCCATCCATACTTATCTGTAGAATTGATCACAACTGTGGCTCATGAGCCCAGCACTGGGTCTCTTTGGAAACCAAGACTCTTGCCATCAAATTCAACTTTTATTATGTCTATAACCCAGTAATATATTATGGCGGGAAATATCGGGGTTTTTTATAGGAATATGCCACGTAGGTACCTGGGCATCGGGTGGCTGAGTCATCAGGCTTGAAGAGTTATAGCCTTCAGATGCTACTTCCTGAAAGTGAATGCTAGTTGTCACGTCCACTCTTTCTAGCCTTGCACCATCATGTTCTAATATTTGTCATAGGTATTACCCTAAAGCAATAGAACATAAAGATCTGAGTCATTTCGGAAAAAAAATAAGTGTTGATCCAGCAGCTGAAACTGTCAGAAGCAAACCACTCTGAGAACACTGGGTGTCCATACACCAGATGGAACAAGTACGCCTGATCTTCCAGGTCTCAAGGGTGGACAAAGTAAGAATAGGACGAAATGGCAAACGTATATACACTCACTGATTCCCTCCTGTCCAAGCCTGTCTTCACCTGAGTCTTAATATAAGGATGGCAGTTCAGATAATGTCCGTCAACTGAAAAACAAATAATTATGATTTGCCTAGGACGATAGAAGGAAAACCAAGTACAAGAGGGCCAAATTTTACAGAATGTCCCAGTGCGGAAACCATATTGGTACATATGCCTTGATAGTAAAATCATAGAAGACACCTAAATTTTTAAGAAGCAGAGAAGATTTGCATTCTCATTTAAAATTCAATCTCTGAAAAAGAAAAAAGATTCAATCTTCTGGATTTTGTAAAATGAGTTATTTCAGAGCCAACTTTCAATTTCAGCTTAAGTAAGGCTGCACGCATCAGGAACTCTAAGTCACCATCTAGAACAGGACTAAGGGTACTTTCCAGTCTCAAGTCAGGTAATTATCTTGAAGTTCCCTCAAACTTCATTTTAAAGGCCACCCAAATTGTTGGTTTGGAAATTTATAAGCAGTTTGCTCTTGGGCTCAGCCATTTCAGGGGTCACCTCCAGCCTTTCTAGCAATTTTTGAAGAGCCTATTTCTCTGTATTAAACCTCTTTCTTCTTAATATACCTAGAGGTATTTCCAGCTCTGAACTTGGACTGATAATTAATACAACTTGTCTAGGACAGACGACCTCTAGGGATAATACCAATATTAGCATTACAAAATTAATTTTTTCTGATGTATAAAGATACTGTCAGAATTGGTTTTCTGGCTGCTTTACTTTTTCTAAGTGGAGTTATTTTTATTGGTGCTTCCATTATTGCTGTTTTCCTAACTATTAAAACACCAGTGGAATAAACACAAGCAGCACAGTCAGGAATACTTGACTCAAGAAATGGAATTTTTCTTTCTGTCCATTTTCTTGGCTACTCAGTACTTGAAAGGAGATGACATTTGTGAATCTTGGTAGCATTATGGAAATATTTAGCTGAGAGCTGTAAAGTCAATGGTCAAATGTTTCTTAATAATGAATAACTTACATAGTTGTTACAGACTACATGTTGTCGCTTCTTTCTTATTATGTTGGTTTTAAATATGAGAAAACTGGGACTCAGAAAACTTTAGTCAAAGTAAACATCAAGTGGCCAAGCCAGGACTCAAATCCGGGGTATTCTAGTTCCAGACACCATGCTCTATCCTAGAGCAGTTTTCTATCCCACACTGCTCTCCTTGCTTTAGAGATCAGGCCTAAAAATTTTAAGTGTATATATAGGTGTGTGTGTGTGTAGGTGTGTGTATAGCAAGTGGGACAAAGCTCTTATCCTTAATCATGCAGGGTCCTTAGTTTTTCAGCTATATTTTTTGCTATACAAATTGTTTAAAAATCAGGGTATATAATCCTTTACAAGGCTTTATATATGTTTATGATGTTATTAACTATAACATTATAATCATATAATGTTTAATTTATGTATAAACATTCTTTATATATGCATCTACAAGTATGTATGTGTGTGTTTCTTGATTAACCTCTGTGGTTTTATTAAATACTGACCTTCATCTTTAGAAGTTTCAAGGAGGAAGGGGCATATTGGAGCTTCATGTGCCAGTTCTATTTTCTATCTTTAGATCATCTACATATAAATCAAAGCACTTTAAGCCTGATGTTTGTCTGGTGGTTCACAGTTCTCTTTATAGCTCTCTCTCCTCTTTGAGAAATTGGTTTCTTCTTTCTCCCTTCTTGTCTAGCCTGCACTTGGGCAGTGTTCTCTGATATCAGGTGGTATCAAAAGTCTTCCTGAAATAATGCAAATAAACTTGTTCTTCCTTCAGGGTATCTCAAATCTCTTGATAGTCTTCATTTTCTGTATAGTATTGTCATCCTTAATCATTTGGAAGATCTCCTAACAGCCTTTGGTGAATTTCTTGTATGTTTCTGTTTTACTGTATCTGCAGGTTTAGTACAGGCATGAACAACAACTGGAAGCAGAGCCATAGGTGGAGGCTGGGGAGCCAGATTACTAAATTCAGTGTACCTTAAACACGAGAGAAAGTGGACGAGCAACTCTTGTTCCTTTATTTCTCTTCTGCTACTTGAGAATCTTTACTCTGTAATGGAAGACTAGCTATGGGGATTGGGTTCTATTGTTTTAACTTGCTACCTGTGTTTAAAAAATGATTAAAAAAGACAACTTAGGTGGTACAAACACGCTTTTATTTAACACTTCCTGAAGCAGATAGTCTGCTTCACCAGAACTGCAAAATAGGGCAAAGGCAGGAAGCTTTAAAAGGATAAAGAATAAAGATTAAGGAAGAAAATAATAGAAAATATCTGATTGGCTGGGGCCACGTAGTCACCCTTGTTTGGGGTGAGAAGGCCCAGAGGTGGCTTGGCGTCTGGGGACTGGTCACCCAGATAGACTGTGTCTATAGCCAAGTGGAGGGTTTGCAGGGACAGAAAAGCCATCCCGGTTTCAGTTTGCTGACATGGCACCCGAGGCAGGAGTAGCTCCATCTGTGGCCTAGAAAGTTATTTCAGCACATGTAATTTTTAGAAAATCATTAAATGACATTTTAGAATAATTTTTAACCACATGGCACTCTGTTAAACAGAGCCAACTGTCTCCCATTTAGTTTGAACATGGAAAAAGGTAGGAACATGCTGTCCAGAAGTCAGTCAGCAAATCAGAAACATACAGACCTGGAAAACCTAACGAAGTTGGTCGGTGATAGACCCTGCACCAGAAACATCACAACAGGCTTGATGAGGTGATGAGGTGAGAATGATAACAGTTCAGGATAGAGCCGCTACTGAGGTTGGAAGAGGCTGACACTTGCTGAGTGTCTTCTTGGTATTGTGCCCTCTCCAGTGTGCTTTTTGCTTGAGTCATCTTGTAAACGATAGTCAAATCACACCCTTGGAGTAGAATTTTACCTAGTGGGGTAAGATAATGCAAGGTAAATGAGGACGGCGCTGGGTGGAGCTGACCGTATTCTATGTTCATTCACATTTTGAGTGGGTGCATTGTCTTTGAGTTTTACTGTGCATGTTTACAGATGCAGGGTTTTGGTTTTCAGTAAGCTCAGTGCTGCTGAGGTGCTGTGTATGTAGAACTATAGCATCTAGAACTGATAAGATGAAAGCTGCTGCTGCTGCTGCTGAGAACACAGGGGGTGTACTGCTTCAAGTTCTAAAGTGAAAGAAGGGCAGACTGAGCCACCTCCAGAACAGAATTAAGTTGCCTTCTCGTTGGGGTGTAAGTTCTAAAGTCACGACACTATAAATCACACGGAGTCAACTTTATCTTTGGAAATTCCTTAATTAGATTTTATTTTGCCAACATAGAAAGCTGAAAAGCTACAAATGATGTCCTTTTGTTTCTCTATGTATGCTCCCTATAGGTTCCCCTTCCGGGGTTCACTGTGTGTACCGTGGGAGTGGTGAGCGTAAATAAGGAGGACAGCATGAAGGAATTTCTTGCCAGTGCTTTTGTCGTTGTTGTTTGGTGTAACACAGACATCGAGTTGCTGTATGTTAAATGAGCTTTTGATGCAGCTCTTCTATTACCAGGAGAGTAAAGGAGGCTCAAAACCATGTCATCTATCTCAAGAACTTAGAGATACTCAGCCTTAGAGTGACACACTCACTGAGTAGACCCCATAGCTACTGTGAAATATTTGGAGGAATGCTCGGTGAAAGAGGAATTAGAACAGAAATGGGAACTTTCAAACAACTGGTAATAGCTGTCTGGAGTACTGTATTAAAAAGAATGTCAGGCAACATCCAAGGTTATTGGAGAAGAATTTTGCTTAACAATGAGGTCAAAAGCCAGTGTCCAGGTGTTACACATGTTGGAACTGAATGGATCCAGTTGGAATATACTGAGCACTTCAAAATGGAGTTCATGTGGGACTGGGGATGCTGTTTTCTGTCATGTATACTGAGGAGTCAAAAAAGTCAGTCTGTAACATGGAGTCTTAGGTCAATTACACTTCAACAAAACAAAAAAATGTTAAAGTCAGCCTGGAAAAAGAGGAAAATCAGAGAGAGAGAATAGAGCAATCTTTCAGAAATGAGAGAACTAACCACCCTAAAGAGCATTCTCCTTCATTCCTGATGAGTTTCTGCTTCTCAGGCTTTCTCTCATAAAGAATTACTCATATCCTCCCAATGAATTCCCTTTTTATTTTTATTTTTTTACTTTAGCTGGTCATTTAGGTTTCTGACTTTTGCAACCAAATAATCCCTAAGAAGTCTATACCTCAGTGGGGGCATTTTTCAATCCATTTAATTCAACTTAACCAATATTTACTGAATGTTTTTCATACTTCTTTCACATACTCATTTGTGTCCAGTTATGAGCTTGACCTATGACTGGAGTCTATGGATGAGTCAAAGGGAACAGCAGGCATAGATGATGAGGAAACATAAATAAATGAAACAAGACAGATCATAATGTGAGTCCTTAGTTCTTCCCAGCCAGGTCATATGTTCTGAGTTGTCTTTGACATTCCTTACAACTGGTGCTAGTGGGTAAGAGGTGTGGGTGGCGGTGGCTGAGACCCGATCCTTCTAATTGTCATAAGCGCAAACCTGAGGGATGAGGGGGAAGTTTGACACAGGAAATAGCAGACAGAAGCACGTCTCTCTGATGATAAAGAACACCATCCAGTGAAGCTCTCTAATTAATCAGATCTTTTTTAAAAAATTTCTTCAGAAACTACTGCCTTAATCTCTGAAGATAATAAACCTCACTGGAAGTTTTGAATTGACTCACTCTCCGTAATGACTGAGATACAAGGAGAGTTTTTATCTCCCAAAAACCATTACCAAGACACAACCGATTAAAAAGCTAACCAAAATCTCTGTCCCAAGTTAGAGAACTTAGCTCTAGGAAGAACCCGAGGTGAATAATAAACACACAGTTTCTTTGTGTATTCTGACTGCAAGGTCAAAAGCAAAGGAAACCCAAACCAAGTCAAAAATTGGAAAGTAAGCTCTTTTGTGATATGTGTGTATATGTATGTATGTTGTTGTTTAGTTGCTAAATCATGTCCGACTCTTTTGCGACCCCATGGACCATAGCTTGCCAGGCTCCTCTGTCAATGGGATTTCCCAGGCAAAAATACTGGAGTGGGTTGCCATTTCCTTCTCCAGAGGATCTTCCTGACCCAGGGATCAAAACTGCATCTCCTGCATTGGCAGGCATATTCTTTACCACTGAGCCACCTGGGAAACCTGTGTGTATGTATATGTTTGTTCAAGTATATATCTTATATATTCCCAAAATATATGACTTGTTTAGGAGGAATGATTACAAAGATAGGATGCTTAGTTTACATGTGAATTCTTAAAAAAAAAAAAATCTTCCTGCAATCTTTCAATGGACCCTAGCCAAGAAAACTGATGAGTTTTCCATCCAAAGGGGGAGGAAAAAATGCACCTTGCTTAGATAAAGCTAATAGCAAAGAGAAGTTTCACAGCATCATAGGGAGCACTCGATTCTGGGTAAAGGGGAGAGTGGGAAGTTTTGGAGTTAAGAAGAATGAGAATGAGAGGAACTATCAAAGGACAGAAGACACGGCTTCTAGCCCTGACTGTACTGTAATTGTCTGTGAATCTTTCCAGTCCCCTCCTTAGGTGGAACATCCATCCATCCATTCATTCATTACTGTAGTGATGTCTACTAAGCACCAATCATGTACCAGATGCTGTAGGAAGCACTAAAAACACATCTATAAAGGAAGCAACAGAAGGCGTATAAAGAAAATTAAAGCAGGGAAAGGAGATGGTGAGTGACAGAAGTGTTCTCAGATAAGAAAATGAGGGAGGCTTTCTGAGGAGGGGAAATCTGAACAGAGACCTGAGTGAAGTGAGGGAGCCCTGCAGGTTTGTATCAGGGAGTGCCAGGCAGTCGGAGTATTTGGGACAAAGTTCTGTGAGCAAGGGCTGACTTGCAAAGTTATAGGAACAGAGACGAGGCCGGTACTGTGGGAGTGTAGCAAAGCAGGAGGAAAGTCAATGAAGATGTGGCAAAGAGGGAGTTGGAGCCTGGATGACAATGGCCTTGTACGTTACAGTGAAAGACCCAGCTTCCATGCTCTCAGAGTAGTTCCCAATTCCTGAGCCTGGGGCTTGGGTCTCACTCCCCACAAGGTCCTGGCAGTGCTTTCACACTGTAGACACTATGCAAAGAAACTAGTTAATAACTGTGAATCAACTACTCCAGAATAAACTCAAAAACAGGCACAGTAGGTGCCCCCAGCCATGCAAAATACCTGTGTCAGGTTTACTTAGAGATTTGGGCCAATTCTCTGCACAAATGACCTTGTCTTTGGCAATCAGCTAGTCACATTTGCTACAGTAAAATACTAATCATTTTTATTTTCACATAATTGCTGATCTTGGAGCCTGGCAGGCAACTGCTCAAGATAATAAATGCCTGAAATGTCGAGAGACCTGGAGCCACAATGGCACACGTTTTAGTAATCATTTTGGCAGACTCCTTAGAAGTACTTGTTGAATGATCTACTTTCATATTTTAGAAAAAATTGAGTCTTGAGCCAATGACCCAAGAAATACAAAGGAACGCTGTTGGCGTGACAGATTCTATGAGCTGATAGAAGCATTTTTCACTCCAGGATTCTCTTAGGAAATTATGAAATGAAATTGCTTCATATAGAAATTTTCTTCAGTATATATTCATTTAGCATTTACTGTAAAACTACATCCTCTTCTTTTTTTAAGGAAGACACAATTAGGGAATTTTCTTTTCTTTTCTTTTTTTTTTTTTTGAGACAAGAATGGTCTTTGACTCCAGGTTAGATGAAGATACCCCATACAGGACATTGAGGGCTTTGTGATGGCAACAGGAAAAGCCCAGGAAAAAAGAGAACCTTGCTGAAGGACACATGCCTGAAAGGGAAGGGTGGGTGCTGCCGGGGGAAGGGGGAGGAAGGCAAAGAGCTAAGAAGATGAAGGAGACAGGGAAGTGACTGCTATTTCAGGAGATGCCCTGATAAGCTTATTGCAGAGTGTGGAGCACAGCCAGTGACCTTTGACTGGACTCAGATTACAGTCGCTGTCAGTGTTCAGTCGTCGCAGAAATGGTCCCATAATTTTGAAAGAACGTGCAACGTAGAGCTAGACTGAAACCCCATCTGTAATGCTGTTAGGTTTTCACCAGTTCTGGTGTAACACCCACATAAATATTGAAAGCCACTCTACATTCTCGATACTGACCACTTACTAAGCCAAGTAGGGTGCCGTGGTCCCCAGTCTCAGCATAAGAGTGATGGGTGTTCAGATAGTATGATTGTTGCAGGAGGTGGGGGAGGCCATCCAACGAGGGAGAGAGAAGGGATCTATGTGGGATGGTTTTAATTTTACTGAGACCATTTCTTAGAGACTTTATTATCTTTAAATATGTTTTTATGACAGTCTGCAATATGTATTCTTGAATAGTTCTATTTTTAATAGTTTCTTCATTTTGTTTTCCCTTCTTCCACAGAAGAGATGCCATCTCTTATATTTTAAATCTCTTTTAAAGGATTTAATTTTATAGTGCCATTAAGACCAAAAATATGTCAATTTAGTGAGGGAAGAGATTTAATTGCTTCAGAACATCCACATTTTGAAATATAAACATGTTTTCTTTTTCTCTTTGGTCAATTTGGCAGCATGAAGTCACTTATTTGTGGCTGTTATTTGTCTCCACAATTTCCCTTAATAGTAGGTCTCACAGTCTCTATATTCATGAAGCATTTCCTTATGTCTGGACCAAATCCCTTTTTGCTCTAATTTGAGGCCAGAGACTCTGTGGAGCTGCTCACAATTGTCTATTGAATAGACAAACACTTGGAGTTTGTTTTGAAAACTCACTTCTCTTTACCAGGGTAGACAATCCTGATCACACAGGCATCCTCAATGGCAGTATAATGTGCTCACATATAAAACTGGACCATAGTTCTACAGTCTCAGGACTAATTCAGGAACTGCAACACAAAATTTATTTGACAATCTTACTTGATAATACTATTATCCATACTATTATCCCTCATATTGGAATGGTCCATTAACTTACAAAATACTTTTATAAGCAAGAGCTCATTTTATCTCGATCACAAATCTGTGAAATAAATATGACTTTTTTTCTTTTCTTTTAGCTTCTTATTTACAGATGAGGTTGCTGAATCTCCAGCCACACCACTAGTAACAGCGAAAGCAGATTCAAGTCTGGCTCTTCTGAGACAAAGACTAGGGACATTTCCACTCCCCAGCAGCCACCTACTACATGCAAAGCCCTGAGCTGAATGTTGCAAAGGATACAACGATGGTTGCTCATCTTCTGCAGACCTGCTTGTGAGGTAAGGAGAAAGGTCTTAGGGAGGAAACCGAAAGATTTGGCCTTTGACTGTTAAGTACAGTTTGGGCAGGTGGAAAAGAGTTAGAAACACTCCTGGTATGAGGGGACCTGCCTATATGAACGCATGTTGTGCAAAATCATTGCATGTTAAGCCTATCTCATGCAAAGTGCATCCTTCAAGGCATGATAAAGTTCCGTGATTATGAACTAGGGCTATGAAGTCCCGGAGATCTAATCCACCAAGTACTAACTGTACCCTTCTGGGCAATTTTCTTCATCATTTTTTGTTTCATTTTTCTCATCTTTACTACAAGAGGATTAAATGTAACTATTTGTGTAAATACACTATAAACATTAGCTACAAAGCACCAAAAATGCTAAAGAGACAAAAACTATGCAGCATTTAGTAAGAATAAAAGATGGAAGGGGATATTCCTGACTCATATCTCAGTTTCTTACTTCCCAAAGACATAATTCAAAACCATTTATAGCCTCACTGACAGTTCCTAGTGCTAAAACTTAAGATTGCTCTAATTTCACTCTCATTTTATGGAAAGAAAACAGAGAAATCATTTGGTGGATAAACCCCTTATCCCTTCTACAGAGATAACTTTTAGTTCTCACTGTTAACTATTAGTGAGTTCAAGGAACCTAAACTGCTCACATAAAAACTAGTAGGAGAATGAATCATCTTCTTAATTGGCCTCAACTGCCATTTACTTTCTGTCTTAAAATGCAGGTTTAGGGTATTTGTTGTGCATGATTTGTATTTTGTTTAAATTAGAATGGCTGTTTCTGTAAAACTCACTTCTTACTCTGTCCCCAGTCCTGAATTAAACATAAGGAATATGACCGGATTTGCCATACACTTACAGGGACTTGAGCTTAACTCTGAGTATCCCCAGAAAAATGTATTGTTCATGAAAACTTGGGACAAAAAGAAAGATGAAATCATGATTTAGGGGACAGCGAGGAGGGCTTTTGTTGGAGAGATGGGAGAGGGGAGCATATTGTGCTTGAGGTTGACCAGTGTTTCTATTTTACAAGGGAGAATTGAGCATCACAAATAGGTCTTCATGGCCATGCGTGAGTGGTACATGAGTGGTATTTTACAGGCCACTAAATATCAGTGGTTCTGGTTTTCTTCCTTCTAAGGACAGCTTTGTAAGATGGGAGTGTCATTGGGAATTTCAGCATAGGTGTATTAGTTTGTTACGGCTGCAGTAACAAAATGCCACTAACTTAGTGGCTTGAAACAATGCAAATTTGATTGTTTTGCTCTTCTGTAGAGTGGAAGTCCAACATGGGTCTCATTGGGCTTAATCAAGATGTTGGCAGGGCTACAGCCCTTTGTGAAAGCTCTAGGGCAACACTCAATTCCTTGCCTTTTCAGCATCTAAAGGCTGCTCACATTGTTGGCTTTGGTCCTCTGCCTCTCTCCCCAATGCCAGCAAAAGTAGGTTCAGTCGGTCTCATACCACATCACTCTTACCTATTCTACTGCTTCTCTCTTCCGTTTATAAGAACCCAGCTGGACAATCTCTCTAATTTAAGGTTAGCAGATTAGCAGCCTCAATTTCCCTTTATCATGTAAGATAACATATTCAAAGGATTTGGTGATTAAGACATGGACATTTTTGGGGGACCATAATCCAGCCTACCAGAGTAGATAGTGGTACCAAAAGACATCTTCAAAGCTATTTGTTCGATGGACCCATTGATGAATAGTTAGGTTATAAGCCTCTTTTTAAAATTGTTTTAAATTTATTTTTAATTGGAGGAAAATTGTTTTACAATGTTGTGTTGGCTTCTGCCATACAACAATGTCAATCAGTCATAAGTACACATGCCCCCTTCCTCTTGAACCCCCCCCCAACCTTCACTTCACCCCTCCCCTCTGAGTGTCCCAGGGTACCAGTTGACATGCCTGTGTTATGCAATAGCTTCCCATTAGTTATCTATTTTGCATGTGGTATGTATATGTTTCAATGCTACTCTCTCAATTCATCCCACCCTCTCCTTCCCCCACTGTGCCCAAAGTCTGTTGTTTCTCTTCATCTCTCTCCCTGCCCTGCAAATATGTTCATCAGGACCATTTTTTTTTTTGATTCTTTATACACACACATATATATGTTAATATACAATATTTTTTTCTTTCTGACTTACTTCACTCTGTATAACAGGCTCTAGGTTCATCACCGCCACTAGAATTGACTCCAATAAGCCTCCTTTTTGTCCAAAGATATCTACTAAAATTGTTAAGCCTACCCAAACTGGGACTGTGGGGTTGGTACGTATTGGTACAGCATCTCTGCCTGCTAAGTTGGAGACAGGCAAAGAAGGAAGACAAAGAGAGTCAAGATGTTAGGTCCTAAGCTTGGTTCCTATCACCCAACCTCTGTTCTTTGTCTTTACTACTTACACTGAGGGCTACCCCTGTTCAGCAGGACCATCATCTCACACTTCAACGATCACACACCAGGAGCTTCTGTACAGTTTTGTAGAGCTCTACTGTGTCCATCTGCCATCTGCCTACTCAGCTAAAGTGGCCAATAATAACCCCAGGTTCATCTCTTGTTGGCCTTCCCCCCTTCCTAGGTATTGAACTTTCATTTCCTAATGCCTCAGGGCAACAGAACTCCAACTCGGATCTGATTAAAAGAAAAGACATATATTCAGTTGTGCTTTTAAAGTTCAGGTGGTGACATGATTCAATCTATCCAGTTGAGTTTGGATCATCAGAATGAAGTAGTTAAAAGAAGGTATTAGGAATATTGAAGGGAAATTAAATTTAATTTTGAAGTTACACATTATAATATTTTTAAAGTTTCAAGAGATCATGAATGATTTTTCTTCATTCATTTCTCTTTTGTACCAGAGAAGGATAGAACCACTTACATCAAAGAAAATTATCTTGTGTTGTTTTTAAGATCTTCCTTCCATCAGAGGATACAACTCCACAAATTTCCTCAGCAGTATATTAAAGTTTAACAGTTTTCCTATCCAGAATGTATTCCTGGTCTAGCTTACTTTAAAACCACTTATTTTTATATTCATAGTGGAACTGTAAGAAATCTGGTTTTCAACTTTATGTAGAAAATATTTAGATACTTAAAGACCTTTATCAATGTTCATCCTTGCCAGGTTTACCAGATCTAAAGCTGGAGATTATGGTACATATTTTGACAAGACTTATGCTAACACTGTGCTGTCTAATCTGGACTGAAACATTGTGTATATAAGTGCATGTGAATGACTTGTGTGTGTTGTATGTGTCTTGTGTATGTTCTTTCAAAAACAGAATTACCAGAAAACCCCAGACATATGGGACATCTGGAAACCCTACCAAATTCCCCTTTTTTCCAGATCAACTAATGTCAATCCCATTTAATTTTAGTCAAATATTCAAATGTATAAATATTGAAATGAGCCATTAAAGGAAGCAGGAACCACACTGTAGCTAAACATCTAAGATGGCTTAAAGCCAAGCTTTCCCAGAAGCAAAAGAATAGCTAAGTGACTTTTTCACTTATTCCCTTTTAGCATAAGAAATCTTTGAAACAAAACTACATATCTCAACAGATATTTGAGTGTCCAGTAGATTTTCTGCACTGACATAGGCTCTGTGAAGCAGATGAGTAATGTGACTCTTGTGACCTGCTTGGATTGTATTCACACAGGACCCATTACAGGGCCAGGGGAGTCCTTGACATGCAACCAACTCAGCCTTTTCATTCACCCAGGGCTTCAAATGTGTACTTTCGGTTCCTCCTCCCTAAGGGAGGTCTTTGATTGACTGAAGATTTTTATCGTTCAAATTTAAAGTTCTGTCCCATTACTAGTACACTTCAAATTAAATATTATTTATAAATCCTGTAATTATCCTATGAAAACCCCAGTTATACTGCACTGTTTTTATATGAATAGCATTAATTTATTAATCATAAATATGTAAAATATGCCACAATTATTTATAATCCTGTTTAAAAATTGAGAAGTGGCATCTCTCAACCTCTGGGGGGCCCTGTACATATAAAATCCTGTCTTGGTATCTGAGCCTTCCAGTAATAACCCACAGACTTCCAAGTGTGGCATTATGCCAATATCCTCAAAAAGCTGGATCTACCTTTATTGGCCTGATGCTTTGATGGCCTTTGATCAGGCCATTGTACCAGAGCAGCCAAGATACAGGGCAAGATGTGGCCTTTTGGTAACCTTCCTTCTTTGTGTGAGAGTAAGACAAGTTAATTGGGCTTGACAGTGCAGATGACCCTTTCAAGTCAGGTAAAATGAGACTGTTGTGCTTATCACAGGTAGGTAACCATTAATATTGCTTGTACTGTCTAGGGAAGAGAAAGGGGCTTGTTTGTTTTAAATGTTTTTCAAGGAAGGCAACAAAGATTCCCCGGGGGGCAGAAGGTTCTCTGGCTAACTCCTCCTAAGGAAACAATGGTACCATTTGAAGGGTTCAGGACACAATGAAAGGTAGAGAACACACTCCCATTGATAAATTATTATTATCGATAACCCTTTCTTTGTCCTTTATTTCACATAATTGTCAAAGTTCAGACTGTAGGACATAGTGTTCACTTCAGAACTCCCTTCAGAAAGCTGCATCTGAAAAGGAAGCGTTCTTGTGTTTTAGTAGCAAAGAAGTGTCCCAGGCAATCTGAGCCTATATTGTTGATACTGTATTAAGCAATTTGTTTTGTTCACCATATATTCTGGAACTTCATTTTTCCTTTTGTATTAGTTTGANAAGTGGCCAATAATAACCCCAGGTTCATCTCTTGTTGGCCTTCCCC
Organism: Neotragus pygmaeus; assembly: GCA_006410875.1. Lineage (NCBI taxonomy): Eukaryota > Metazoa > Chordata > Mammalia > Artiodactyla > Bovidae > Neotragus > Neotragus pygmaeus. The sequence continues at coordinate 138,139 of SJYV01038155.1, forward strand.
CCTTCCTAGGTATTGAACTTTCATTTCCTAATGCCTCAGGGCAACAGAACTCCAACTCGGATCTGATTAAAAGAAAAGACATATATTCAGTTGTGCTTTTAAAGTTCAGGTGGTGACATGATTCAATCTATCCAGTTGAGTTTGGATCATCAGAATGAAGTAGTTAAAAGAAGGTATTAGGAATATTGAAGGGAAATTAAATTTAATTTTGAAGTTACACATTATAATATTTTTAAAGTTTCAAGAGATCATGAATGATTTTTCTTCATTCATTTCTCTTTTGTACCAGAGAAGGATAGAACCACTTACATCAAAGAAAATTATCTTGTGTTGTTTTTAAGATCTTCCTTCCATCAGAGGATACAACTCCACAAATTTCCTCAGCAGTATATTAAAGTTTAACAGTTTTCCTATCCAGAATGTATTCCTGGTCTAGCTTACTTTAAAACCACTTATTTTTATATTCATAGTGGAACTGTAAGAAATCTGGTTTTCAACTTTATGTAGAAAATATTTAGATACTTAAAGACCTTTATCAATGTTCATCCTTGCCAGGTTTACCAGATCTAAAGCTGGAGATTATGGTACATATTTTGACAAGACTTATGCTAACACTGTGCTGTCTAATCTGGACTGAAACATTGTGTATATAAGTGCATGTGAATGACTTGTGTGTGTTGTATGTGTCTTGTGTATGTTCTTTCAAAAACAGAATTACCAGAAAACCCCAGACATATGGGACATCTGGAAACCCTACCAAATTCCCCTTTTTTCCAGATCAACTAATGTCAATCCCATTTAATTTTAGTCAAATATTCAAATGTATAAATATTGAAATGAGCCATTAAAGGAAGCAGGAACCACACTGTAGCTAAACATCTAAGATGGCTTAAAGCCAAGCTTTCCCAGAAGCAAAAGAATAGCTAAGTGACTTTTTCACTTATTCCCTTTTAGCATAAGAAATCTTTGAAACAAAACTACATATCTCAACAGATATTTGAGTGTCCAGTAGATTTTCTGCACTGACATAGGCTCTGTGAAGCAGATGAGTAATGTGACTCTTGTGACCTGCTTGGATTGTATTCACACAGGACCCATTACAGGGCCAGGGGAGTCCTTGACATGCAACCAACTCAGCCTTTTCATTCACCCAGGGCTTCAAATGTGTACTTTCGGTTCCTCCTCCCTAAGGGAGGTCTTTGATTGACTGAAGATTTTTATCGTTCAAATTTAAAGTTCTGTCCCATTACTAGTACACTTCAAATTAAATATTATTTATAAATCCTGTAATTATCCTATGAAAACCCCAGTTATACTGCACTGTTTTTATATGAATAGCATTAATTTATTAATCATAAATATGTAAAATATGCCACAATTATTTATAATCCTGTTTAAAAATTGAGAAGTGGCATCTCTCAACCTCTGGGGGGCCCTGTACATATAAAATCCTGTCTTGGTATCTGAGCCTTCCAGTAATAACCCACAGACTTCCAAGTGTGGCATTATGCCAATATCCTCAAAAAGCTGGATCTACCTTTATTGGCCTGATGCTTTGATGGCCTTTGATCAGGCCATTGTACCAGAGCAGCCAAGATACAGGGCAAGATGTGGCCTTTTGGTAACCTTCCTTCTTTGTGTGAGAGTAAGACAAGTTAATTGGGCTTGACAGTGCAGATGACCCTTTCAAGTCAGGTAAAATGAGACTGTTGTGCTTATCACAGGTAGGTAACCATTAATATTGCTTGTACTGTCTAGGGAAGAGAAAGGGGCTTGTTTGTTTTAAATGTTTTTCAAGGAAGGCAACAAAGATTCCCCGGGGGGCAGAAGGTTCTCTGGCTAACTCCTCCTAAGGAAACAATGGTACCATTTGAAGGGTTCAGGACACAATGAAAGGTAGAGAACACACTCCCATTGATAAATTATTATTATCGATAACCCTTTCTTTGTCCTTTATTTCACATAATTGTCAAAGTTCAGACTGTAGGACATAGTGTTCACTTCAGAACTCCCTTCAGAAAGCTGCATCTGAAAAGGAAGCGTTCTTGTGTTTTAGTAGCAAAGAAGTGTCCCAGGCAATCTGAGCCTATATTGTTGATACTGTATTAAGCAATTTGTTTTGTTCACCATATATTCTGGAACTTCATTTTTCCTTTTGTATTAGTTTGATTCTCTCTGTGAGCAACACTGATGATTTTATATGTTCCCTTGAGGGAGAGGGAGATCAAATGGGAGATGTCCCAGGAGAGCATCATTCATTCTGCTCCCTAGGCAAGGTTTCCAGGGTTGGAAGATGGCACCACTCTCCTCTTCCCTGCAGAAAATCCCAATCTATAGGCTACTCTCAAGGAGTCAGAGACTGTTTGAGGTCATATGACTTTGGTGCTCGCTATTCTAGTTCATTTGTGTTGGTCCCATTCCCATGTCAGCAGTTCAGCAGTTCAGAACTTAATTTAGGAAGAAAGAAAGAATGAGAGGCGGGGGGGTGGGGCGGGGAAGATGTGTATAAGAGACAGCTTGTTGGCCTTCCCCCCTTCCTAGGTATTGAACTTTCATTTCCTAATGCCTCAGGGCAACAGAACTCCAACTCGGATCTGATTAAAAGAAAAGACATATATTCAGTTGTGCTTTTAAAGTTCAGGTGGTGACATGATTCAATCTATCCAGTTGAGTTTGGATCATCAGAATGAAGTAGTTAAAAGAAGGTATTAGGAATATTGAAGGGAAATTAAATTTAATTTTGAAGTTACACATTATAATATTTTTAAAGTTTCAAGAGATCATGAATGATTTTTCTTCATTCATTTCTCTTTTGTACCAGAGAAGGATAGAACCACTTACATCAAAGAAAATTATCTTGTGTTGTTTTTAAGATCTTCCTTCCATCAGAGGATACAACTCCACAAATTTCCTCAGCAGTATATTAAAGTTTAACAGTTTTCCTATCCAGAATGTATTCCTGGTCTAGCTTACTTTAAAACCACTTATTTTTATATTCATAGTGGAACTGTAAGAAATCTGGTTTTCAACTTTATGTAGAAAATATTTAGATACTTAAAGACCTTTATCAATGTNGTGAACAGTCCTGAGTTAGGAGCATGATCAACTGATGTCTGTGTCTCTCTTTACATTAGTAAAGAGAGATTTCCAAAGAACCCCAAGATTTACTGGTAATATCAGAAATAAATCTGAGTTTTATTAATTAGTTGTGGCTCAGTGGTAAGGAATTTGCTTGCAGTACAGGAGACCCAGATTTGATCCCTGGGTCAGGAAGATCCCCTGGAGAAGGAAATGGCAACCCACCCCAGTATATTTGCCTGGAGAATTCCATGGACACAGGAGCCTGGCGGGCTAAAGTCCATGGGGTCGCAAGAGTTGGACACAACTGAGCACACAGCACAGTGGGATTTTATTTTTATAGTATTGACAGGCCTGTAGAAAGGAATTTTGTACATTTATTGTTTTAGACTTTGTGAGTAGACAACATTTGTTTTGGAAAACAACTTGACAAGGCATATCAAATGCCAGACAATATATTATCCTATTTTTGGAAACAAATCTTAAAAAAACAATTTAAGAGGAGAAAAGCATATTAATGGAAAATATTGCTAACTACAGAAATATGCTTAGAACAGCATTACATATACAATCTCAAACTGGAAAAACTCTAAATTTCTAACTAAAGAGGCTAAACAACAAAATATCAATACTGTGACTATTAGGCAACCATGAAAATAAGAGGTGTGATGGACAGGCATGGAACAATACATATGAAACAAAGAGTAAAAACTAATATAATATCCCATGCATACAAAAGACTACAATTATGAAATAAATTTTATATATGTTAAAAGGGTCTGTAAATGGATGGAAATTAATACTATAGGATTTTTTTTTTTTTTTGGCTTTTAGAATTTCCTGATATAATACTTCAAAGCTGATTTAATCAACAAGTACATTTTATTATAGTACCATACATTTTAATATAATATTTTGATAAAATAAGATTAATTTGTGTTTGGTGAATTTGACTATTGCTAGGAATGCATTCTCGTACATCATTATAAACAAGGGGCTATTAAGAGATTAGTTACTGTTGAAGTTCATAGAAATTCTTTTGTCATCAAAAGTTTTAAGTGTGGTGTATACAATATGTTTGAAAAGAGTAAAATGTTGGCTTCATCATCCTTCCTTCATGGCACCATCAGTGGAAAATATAATTTCTCATTATCTTAAAAAAAAAAAAAGCAAACAGAATTACTCCATACAGTTATAGGAAAACAGTGAAAATGTCTTTATAGTTGAACAGAATCAATTCTCATCCATCTTTTAAATTAGCTCAAGAGCTTTTAATAATGTTCCATATTCAACAAACTAAATAAATATATTTTAAGTAGAGCATGATTTTATTAACAAAGCAAAACTTAGTTTCTCCAAGTTGTCTGTGACAAATGTGCTTATATGAAGACATTTGTTGACTTCTTTGTTGGTTTGGGAAGTCTGCCCCTCTCTCTTGGTTGGAAGTAACTTTAAGGATAGATAATTTCTTCTCACATCATTTATACCCCCACGGATGTGTTAGCATCTTGTACGTGATTGGTGTTCAATAAATACTTGCTTCCCCTTTATGGATCATAGCCCTGTCATGGAGAAGGGGTTGCATAACTCAGTGAAGCTATGAGCCTTGCCACATAGGGCCACCCAAGACAAATGGGACATAGTGGAGAGTTCTGATAAATTGTGGTCTACTGGAGTAGGAAAAGGCAACCCACTCCAGTATTATTGCCTGGAGAACCCATATACAGTATGAAAAGGCAAAAAGATATTATACCAGAAGATGAGCCCCTGTAGGTCAAAGTGTCCAATGTGCTATGGGGGAAGAGCAGAAGGCAATTACAAATAGCTCCAGAAAGAATGAAGTAGCTGGGTCAAAACAGAAACAATGTTCAGTAGTGGATGTGTTTTGTGGGAAAAGTAAAGTCTGATGCTGTAAAAACAGTGCTGCATAGAAACCTGAAATATTCGGTCTATGTATGAAGCTAAGTTGCATGTGGTCAGGCAGAAGATGCTTAGGAATGTCATGTTGGAGAAGACTCTTGAGAGCCCCTTGAACAACAAGGAGACCAAACCAGTCAATCCTAAAGGAGATCAGTCCTGAATATTCATTGAAAGGTCTGATGCTGAAGCTGAAGCACCAATACTTTAGCCACCTGATATGGAGAACTGACTCACTGGGAAAAAAACAGGAAAAATTGAAGGCAGAAGAAGGGGGCGACAGAGGATGGTTGGATGGCATCACTGACTCAATGTACATAAGTTTGAGCAAATTTCAGGAGATGGTAAAAGACAGGGAAGCCTGGTGTGCTGCAGTCCATAGAGTTGCAAAGAGTTGGACACCACTTAGCAACTGAACAACAAGCAGGAGATGGAGGAATCAGTGAACTAAAATGGACAGAAATGGGTGAATTTAATTCAGATGACCATTATATCTACTATTGTGGGCAAGAATCCCCTTAGAAGAAATGGAGTAGTCCTCATAGTTGAAAAGACAGTTCAAATTGTACCACTTGGGTACGATCTCAAAAATGACAGAATGATTTCAGTTTGTTTCCAGGCAAACCATTCAACATCACAATAATTCAAGTCTATGCCCCAACCACTGGTGCTGAAAAAGCTGAAGTTGACAGGTTCTATGAAGACTACAACACCCTGCAAAAGATGTTCTTTTCTTCATAGGGGATTGGAATGCAAAAGTAGGAAGCCAAGACATACCATAATAACAAGCAAATTTGGCTTCAAAGTATAAAATGAAGCAAAGCAAAGGTTAACAGAGTTTTGTCAAGAGAACACATTGGTCATAGCAAATACCCTTTTCCAACAACCCAAGAGATAACTCTACACATGGACGTTAGCAGGGACTCAATACTGAAATCAGATTGATTATATTCTTTGCACCCAAAGATGGAGACGCTCTATACAGTCAGCAAAAACAAGACCTGGAGATGACTATGGCTCAGATCATGAACTCCTTGTCACAAAATTCAGGCTTAAATTGAAGAAAGTAGGGAAAACCACTGGGCCACTCAGGTGTGACCTAAATCAAATCCCTTATGATTATACAGTGGAAGTGACGAATAGATTCAGGGGATTAGATCTGGTACACAAAGTACCTGAAGAACTATGGACGGAGGTTGGTAACATTGTACAAGAGGCAGTGACAAAAACTATCCCCAAGAAAAAGAAATGCAAGAAGGCACAGTGGTTGTCTGAGGAGACTTTAAAAATAGCTGAGAAAAGAAGAGAAGAGAAGCAAAAGGTAAAGGACAAGATAAACCCAACTAAATACAGAGTTCCAGAGAATAGCAAGGAGAGATAATAAGGCTTTCTTAAGTGAACAGCTCAAAGAAATAGAGGAAAACAATAGAATGGGAAAGACTAGAGATCTCTTAGAAAAGTGAAGATGTCAAGGGAACATTTCATGCAAGGATGGGCATGATAAAAGACAGAAACAGTTTAATCTCTTTCAATAGAAGCAGAGGAGATTAAGAAGAGATGGCAAGAATACACAGAAAAGCTATACAAAAGAGGTCTTAATGACCTCGATAACCATGATGGTGTGGTCACTCATCTAGACCCAGACATCCTGGTGTGTGAAGTCAAGTGAGCCTTAGGAACCATCACTATGAACAAAGGTAATGGAGGTGATGGAATTCTAGCTGAGCTATTTCAAGTCCTAAAAGATGATGCTATCCAAGTACTGCACTCAGTATGCCAGCAAATGTGAAAAACTCAGCAGTGGCCACAGGTCTAGATAACATCAGTTTTTATTCCAGTATGCAAGAAGAGCAATGCCAAAGAATATTCAAACTACTGTACAGTTGAGCTCGTTTCACATGCCAGCAAGGTTATGCTCAAAATCCTTCAAGCTAGGCTTCAGCAGTATGTGAACCAAGAACTTCTAGATGTACAAGCTGTGTTTCAAAGAGGCAGAAGAGAGATCAAATTTCTAATATTCATGGGATCATAGAGAAAGCAAGGGAGTTCCAGAAAAATATCTACCTCTGCCTCATTGACCACACTAAAGCCTTTAACTGTGTGTATTAGTCACTCAGTTGTGTCCGACTCTTTGTGATCCCATGGACTGTAGCCCCCCCAGGCTCCTCTGACCATGGAATTTTCTAGGCAAGAATACTGGAGCAGCTTGCCATTTCCTTCTCCAGGTGATCTTCCCAACCCAGATATTGAACCCAGGTCTCCTGCATTGCAGGCAGATTCTTTACTGTCTGAGTGACCAGGGAAGCCCAAGAATACTGGTGTGAGTAGCCTATCCCTTCTCCAGGCAATCTTCCTGATCCAGGAATTGAACTGGGATCTCCTGAGTTGCATGCAGATTCTTTGCCATCTGAGCTGCCAGGGAAGCCCCCTTTTAACTGTCTGGATCACAACAAACTGTGGAAAATTCTTAAGAAGATGGGAGTACTAGACCACCTTACCTGTCTCCTGAAAAACCTGTATGCATATTAAGAAGCAACAGTTAGAACCGGACATGGAAAAATGGACTGGTCCAAACTTGGGAAAGGAGTACATCAAAGCTGTATATTGTCACCCTGCTTATTTAACTTCTGTGCCAAGTACATCATGCTAAAAGCCAGACTGGATGAATAACAAGCTGGAATCAAGATTGCCAGGGAAAATATCAACAACCTCAGATATGCAGATGATACCATTCTAATGGCAGAAGTGAAGAGGATCTGAAGAGCCTCTTGATGAAAGTGAAAGAGGACAATGAAAAAGCTGACTTGGAACTCAGCATTAAAACGTCTAAGATCACGGCATCCGGTCCTATCACTTCATGGCAAATAAAAGTGGAAAAAGTAGAAGTAATGACAGATTTTAATTTCTTGGTCCCCAAAGTCACTGTGAACAGTGACTGCAGCCTACAAAAGATGCTTGCTCCCTGGAAGAAAAGCTATGACAAAACTGATAGTGTATTAAAAAGCAGAGACATCACTTTGGTGAAAAATGTCCATATAGTCCAAGCTATGGTTTTTCCAGTAGTCATGTACAGGTGTGAGAGTTGGACCATAAAAAAGGTTGAGCACTGAAGAATTGATGCTTTTGAATTGTGCTGCTGGAGAAGACTCTTGAGAGTCCCTTGGAAGGAGATCCAACCAGGCAATCCTAAAGGAAATCAGTCCTGAATATTCATTGGAAGGTCTATTGCTGAAGCTGCAACACTTTGACCACTTGATGTGAGAAGCTGACTCGTTGGAAAAGACCCTGTTCCTGGGAAAGATTGAAGGCAAAAGGAGAAGGAAGTGGCAGAGGATGAGAGGGTTAGATAGCATCATTGACTCAATGGACATGAATTAGAGCAAACTCCAGAAGATAGTGAAGGACAGGGAAGCCTGGCATGCTTGGTGTTGTAAGTCCATGGGGTTGCAAAAAGTTGGATGCAGCTTAGCGACTGAACAACAATAACCAGTTCTTGCTTAAATAATTAAGAAAAGAACAGGCCAAGCCAAATTTTAAACAAATCTTTTTCCTCTTTTGTCTGTATACTGTTTGATAGTAGGATTTGTTTCATAAACAAAAAAGTACCAACATATTTGATTAAAAGCCAAAAAGAATTCAAATTTATTAATAGAATAAATTCTACCATATGCAAATTCCAGAACCTCTACTTTTCTATTTTATATATCTCTGAATTGTTTTAATTTTTTATTAAGGAAAACATACATTACTTCTGTAACATAAGAAATAGTAGGCTGAAAATGTTTGGTTTGGGCATGAACATTCACACTTCAAGAATTTGTTATTCCTGAAGGGGTGGGGACAAAAGGAAGTGCCAAAGCCACTGAGGCACAGAAACCCTTCATTGTCAGTGTTAAGATTCGTACAGCTAGACCTTAGAAGAATGTTGCTCACCCAGATCTCCGCAATCCTTTGGTAAAGCAATGAAAAAGAAGAATTTTTTTCCTCCACCTTTAAAGTGATAGTTTTTTTTTCACTAGACCTTGATGGGGAAGGAGGCAGGAACCATGTTGTTCTGCAATTCTTGAGAGTGAGTACAACTCTCTTTAGGAGAAGGGAGAAAAAAATATTAAAGGACAAGTCCTAGCCCTTCTCTCTGCACCCCCCTCCCCCCAATAGTTCTGTTCAGGCTTAGTAAAAACTTACCAAACTGTTGGCTATGAAACTTATCATCTCAGAACTCTGGCTAAACATTGAGGAGATTTTTCTCTAAAATTCAGTTTATGGTGACTTGAAACTGAGTTAAATCCTGTTACCTGTGGGCTGAGCAAAGTGATTTTCTTCTAAAGAGTTTGGAATGGATGGAGAAAAAGACTAACTTTATAATGGAGACATCCTGCAAACATTACCTCTCCAAGGTGATCAAGATCAATAGCAACTATAAGTCTATGGCCCTTTGCCCCACAACCCCGAATTCCAATCTTTTTCTTTTCTTTCTTTCTTTTTTTTTCCCCATAAGTGCACAGCATGCAGGATCTTACTTCTCTGACCAGTGATCAAACCCCTGCCCCCTTGCAGTGGAAGCAAGGATTCTTAACAACTAGGCCACCAGGGCAGCGCCCCCCTAATTCCAGACTAATCAGGAGAAAACATCATACAAGGCTCAGTTTAGGGACATTCTACAAAATATTTTACCAGTACTTCACTAATGTGTCAAGATCATTAGAAGCAAGGAAAGTCTAAGAAACTTAGAACCAAGAGTTGACAAAGGAGACTTGACAACTAAATGTAATGTATTTAGTATCCTAGATGGGATCTTTCCTAGAAAAGAGAAAGTCATTAGGTAAAAGCTAAGGAAATCTGTCCGACACTTTGCGACCCTGTGGACTGTAGCCTACCAGGCTTCTCCGTCCATGGGATTCTCCAGGCAAGAAAATTGGAGTGGGTTATCATTACCTTCTCCAGGGGATCTTCCTGACCCAGGGATGGAACCCAGGTCTCCTGCACTGGAGTCAGATGCTTTAATTTAAGGGACTAGATCTGATAGATAGAGTGCCTGATGAACTATGGAATGAGGTTCGTGACATTGTACAGGAGACAGGGATCAAGACTATCCCCATGGAAAAGAAATGCAAAAAAGCAAAATGGCTGTCTGGGGAGGCCTTACAAATAGCTGTGGAAAAAAGAGAGGTGAAAAGCAAAGGAGAAAAGGAAAGATATAAGCATCTGAATCCAGAGTTCCAAAGAATAGCAAGAACAGATAAGAAAGCCTTCCTCAATGATCAATGCAAAGAAATATAGGAAAAGAACAGAATGGGAAAGNTTTTAATGAGATCTAAGCTACAATCAAATGTAAAATTTAGTGACATCATATATTGTCATGTATATTAACTTTCTTCCAAAACATTTAATACAAAAATGCCAAACTTGTATAACATGTGGAAAAAAAAACAAAACTAAAAATGTTACTCCACCCTTCTGTATCTAAGTTTAAAATAAAGATATAAAAGACCCATCTGAATATTACTTTACATGGTAGTTTTAGTATCCTAAGACCTTTAGCCACAGCCAGATTCAAAATGNAACATGTGGAAAAAAAAACAAAACTAAAAATGTTACTCCACCCTTCTGTATCTAAGTTTAAAATAAAGATATAAAAGACCCATCTGAATATTACTTTACATGGTAGTTTTAGTATCCTAAGACCTTTAGCCACAGCCAGATTCAAAATGACTGAAAGAAAATGCTAAATTCAATTGTTTATAAGACATACTCATTTTTAAAGCCTTACTTTTCCTTACTTTTAACCTTACTTTTAAAGCCTTATTTTTACATACATATTTTCTTTCTATCCCAGAGTCTTTTAATGTGAAGTTTTAGTTTTCTCATCAGGTTTAAAATGATCAAAACCAACTAACTGTTCTCTGAAATTCTAAGTCAAAGGCAGTTAGCCTTCTCTTCACTTACTAAAGACTGGATTTGTGCTGCCACCTGTTGACAATAATTGTGAATAATAAATCTTGTCAACACAAATCACAAACTTGCATAGTTAAATAACTCATTGGAAATCCATCCCTATTATTTCTTTTATTTTATGAATGATAAAGGCTTCCCTGATGGCTCAGCAGATAAAGAATCTGCCTGCAGTGCAGGAGATGCAAGAGAGGAGAGTTCAATCCCTGGCCGGGAAAATCCCCTGGAGGAGGAAATGGTAACCTATTTCCACTCCAGTATTCTTGCCTGAGAAATCCCATGAACAGAGGAGCCTGGTGGGTTACAGTCCACGGAGTCACAAAGAATCAGGCACGACTGAGTGACTGAAACACAAGCGAACCATAAAAGGGTTCAGAAGGGCTAAGTGACTTTCCCAAGGCTACTCAAAAGGGACAAACCTAAGAGCAGACTACAGGTCTGGGCCGGGGAGTTGAGTGTTGATTTTCCTATATCAGTTCTTCTCGCTTGTAGCGATGGCAGAACACCTGAAATGCATGGTGCTCTGCACAAATCCAGAAATGCTGATGCTTCAATCCATTACATTAACTAGTTGTATTTTTGCCATATGGAAGAACAAGTCTATGCCTCTCTAAATATTGCAGCAAGTAGGTCTACTTAATCTGATGTTCAACCCAAAACAGACGTGTCTGGGTGGGGTGGGAAGGTGTCAGCAGGAGTGACTGAAGGGCCTTCTGGGAAAGAGTCCTTCTTTCTGAGAGATGAGAGCTGAGGTTCACAAGTCTGACCCAAGAGGACATGAGATCCTGGGTGTGACATGAAGTGGCTAAAGGCTTTATGTGAGTCTGAAAGAGAAAGAGCTTAAAATAAAAGAGTCAGTAAAACCTAAAAGAGTTCTTCACACTGTGGGCCCTGGCTTCCTCAGCAAAAGAAGACAGCTCCTCTGAGGTTTCAGCCCATTTCACAGGCACCATCCCTTCTTGGGGGTGAGGGAGGAAGAGGTCCATATCCTTCAACTCGGGCATCATGTACTTACAGGAGCCATCACCACAGCGAGTCAGAGCAAAGGCAGAGGACCACACGACATCCCTGCCTGACCAGATTGATTAGCAACTCCTAGAATTAGTTGAGAGAGGAGCCCTGCAGGACTTGGAGTTCTCTTGATTACTGCCAGCAGCATGGCTAGAGAGACGCTGTTTGACTTCTTGTACTTTGAGCACCGTCATATCCTCAGGGCTTCCCTGATAGCTCGGTTGGTAAAGAATCTGCCTGCAATGCAGGAGACCCTGGTTCAATTCCTGGGTCTAGAAGATCTGCCAGAGAAGGGATAGGCTACCCACTCCAGTAGTCTTGGGCTTCACTTGTGGCTCAGCTGGTAAAGAATCCACTTGGAATGTGGGAGACCTGGGTTCGATCCCTGGGTTGGGAAGATCCCCTGGAGGAGGGAACAGCTACCTGCTCCAGTATTCTGGCCTGGAGAATTCCATGGTTGCAAAGAGTCAGATACGACTGAGCAAACTTCACTTCACTCTGAACACCAGGTTCGTCCCACAGCATTGGCATTTGTTCATTCACACATTACAAATATAATATTGAAAAATTGTGGATAATTAATTAAAAAAAGAAAACCTAGCAATCATGATAATCTAAAGTTGTTAGATCTTAATTTAATCTCTCTAAGCCTTGGTTTCCTCATATGTAAAATGAAAAAGGTTTTAACATACCCTTTCTACGTGCCTGAGATATTTGAGAAAGGGCCTTAAAATTGTAAGAATTACTCAGAAGTTTTAAAAGCCAGTGTGTGTTTCACTACATTTTTATCACCCTAACATGATGACTAGGGAACACGTTAGGATGGAGCCTCTGTCAGTGTGGATGGCATCCATGAGGATCTACACATGAACAGAGCCCCCTACTGGTCTATACTGGACATGGCGTGTGAGCAAGAAAACGTCTGATGATTTAAACCACTGAGATTTGGGGATTATTACTTTAACATTGCGGCTTCCAGGTGGCACCGTGGAATCAGTTCTTCTCACTTGTGCCAGTGTCAGGTAGTGCCAGTCTACCTACCATTGAGTCAGTAGGAGGTGTAAGAGATACGGGTTCAATCCCTGGGTCAGGAAGATTCCCTGAAGGAGGAAATGGCAACCCACTCCAATATTCTTGCCTGGAGAATTCCACAGGCAGAGGAGCCTGGTGGGCTGCAATCCATGGTGTCGCAAAGAGTAGTACACAGCTGAGCACACACACACACCCCTCAACGTTACCTTGACATCCTTACTGATCCACCATCCTCGTCACATCTGAGATACAAATGTAAAATATAGAGAAACAACACCAGTCAAGTGGAAGTGACTGAAGGAGAGCTTCTTGGAAGAGATGGTTTAGGGAAAGATTTTTTTTTTTAAGTCTGAAAGAGTAAGAGATGAGCATTACTAATGAAAGAATTATTATGTACATATGGCTAGCTTAATTTGAAATAAAGATAGGAATCAAAAAAAAAAAAACCCAATGTTCATTGCAGCACTGTTTATAATAGCCAGGATATGGAAGCAACCTAGATGTCCATCAGCAGATGAATGGATAAGAAAGCTGTGGTACATATACACAATGGAGTATTACTCAGCCATTAAAAAGAATACATTTGAATCAGTTCT
>SJYV01038155.1:152337-171718 GCA_006410875.1 Neotragus pygmaeus
AAAAAATTTAAGAAGTTAAGGATCAGATGATCAATAATAACTATGTGATGTTTTTAGACAATATCCCACACTAATCTCTCACACACTATCATACCTAAAACACTGGCTTTTTTGTTATTGCTTAGTCACTCGGTTGTGTCCGATTCTGTGACATTATGCACTATAGCCCACCAGACTTCTCTGTCCATGGTATTTTTCAGGCAAGAATACTGGAGTAGGTTGCCATTTCGTTCTCCAGAAACTGACTTTAAGGAGAATCAATTCTTTGCCTGCATTTCTATGAGGCCTCTATATTAAATGAAGAGAAAAATTAAAAGCCCAATATCCAGACATCCCTTTTCTTGGTTGTTGTTGTTGTGTAGTCGCTAAGTTGTGTCTGATTCTTTGTGACCCCATGGACTGCAGCAAGCCAGGCCTCCCTGTCCCTCACTATCTCCCAGAGTTTGCCCAAGTTCATGACCATTGAGTCAGTAATACTGTCCAACCATCTCATCCTCTGTCACCCCCTCCTCCTTTTGCCTTCAATCTTTCCCAGCATTAGGGTCTTCTAGGTAGCACCTTGCTTATTTACCATGCCAGCAGAGGTCTCTATGAATAAAAGCACAGATTTTTCAATATCTGAATTTGGACAAAAATGGAGACATCCAAGGACATAAACAGATAACAAATTCTTCATGAACAAAATTTCCTTCCCTGGTTTTCTCTGCTGATGTCAACTTTAAACTCTTGGTGGGGACAGGTATCTCCAAATCTCTGTTTTGCCACTTTGACCCACACTTCCGCAATGTTATGAAAATGACCAATGACCCAGAAGACATCTATTGCTGAGTGAAAGGATACTGTACCAGGATGACACAAGTGAAAGAAAGAACCCAACAATGAGAACTTTGATGGAGAGCCCAAGGGTTTCCTAATAGCAAATAGGACTAATCAGTGGTTATGAAAGCAGCAACTCCAACTCCCATTAAATCAACACACACCTCCCTCAGGAACCACGGGGAGCGCAGTGCACCGCGTTCTCCAAACCAGACAGGTCGAACTTCTCTGCCCTCCCTGAGCACAAGAGGAAGAAAGCCTCCACACAAAAGAAATGTTTTTGTTGGCTGTCAGTTCAGAGCATGTTGACATCCCTGTTTGTATGAATTCACTGGTCAGTCTGGGTGTGGTTGCTCCTTTTGAAAGCTGAGTTTTGAGGAAGAAGGTCAAGTGAGCCAGCGCTGTTGTGCTCTCCCGAGCGTGCCTGCATCCTTGCCCTCATTGCGTGTGTGGCCTTGGAACTGGTGTCTTCCTGACCCAGAGCACCACCTACTGATTCACCAACCAGCATTTCTGGTTACCCCCACTGACCAGCAGGGCCAGACTCTTTCCTTAAAACAGATGGAGTTAGGCAAGCAAACAGCCAACCATGCTGAGAGTCAGAGGCGATTGATCAAAGGATGGGATATAGTTGGGGAAAGACTGGTGGTTAGTGATGAGATAAATAGTCCAAGGGGACCTATATACAACCACAGGAGGGAATTAAGGAATGAAAGAAAACAAGGACTGTGAGATAATCAGAGGCAAGGAGACAAAGGGCTTTGAGGGGAAATGTGAGCAATTTTGGTTCTGATTCACAGTCCACCAGCTTGCCCCCAAATCCTCTTCTTACCTGCATGTCACTGAGCTCCATTGTTTCCCGGTTCCTTGCCTTTGGTGTAGCCATGTGACTGGGCTCTGATTAATGGCAGGTAAGAAGTACCATAAAACCACCTACTCACTCTCCCAAGTCCCCTCCTCACTGGCTGTGGTGGTGACACTGGAAGCCATGTGTCAGTAACAGATCACTGCCATCAGCCTGGATCTCTGCCAGGAGCAGAGCCCACCTTCTCTTTCCTACCTCTAACTGCTAATCTGAAACCTCTCCATTCTGTAAACTGAGAAAGAGGGAAACTTCTTGTTCTCTAAGCCACTGACTATTTAGGGCTTCTTTGTACTGCAGCAAAACTTACCCGGGCTCTTACCATTCTTTATCACATCCATGACATTGCCTGACTCACAAACTATTATTTACTATCAGTCTAGCACATGACTCTCCTAGTTCTCTATTGCAATAAATATAAGTGACCTGTCTGGCTTGACCAGTTTCCTTCTCCAGCTTCATCTGTCCTCACTCCCCACATAGTCATACACACTCCAAGTGTATTGAACACTTGTGTTTCCTCACACGCATCTTGGCCCCTCAGCTCTCGGCATTTCCAGAGGATGCTCCCTGAAACACTCCCTTTCCCCTCCCACTTCACTTCCTCCCTCCTGATCTGTACCTGGTTAAGTCCTACCCAATCTTCCAGTTGCAACTTGGCCATTGCTACTGTGGAAAACTCTTCTCTATCCCTCTAGGACTGAGTTAAGTGACCTCTTCACACTCATAGCACCTGATCCTATAGGTCCTACTACACTCATTTCCCCTCCAGAATCTAGGATCCATGAGCACGTGAACTGTGTAATATTTATTACTGAATCTCCATATTCTTTTCTTTCTGATCTTATTCAATACTAGAATTTATTTGTACTTTAAAAGTTGACATATAACATATTTCAGGTGTACAGCATAATGACTGGATATTTGTATATATTGCAAAATGATCACCACAGTAAATCTAATATTCATCACTGTGTGTAGTTACAAAAATTTTTGTGTGTGATGAAGACTTNGAGGAAGATCACACAGCATCTAATTTAAATGGAGTCTCAGAATGAGGAGGGAAACAAGGCAGCTAGGGCTGCCTAACAAAACACCACTGATTAGGGGGCTCAAACAACAGAAACTTATTTTCTCACCGTTCTGGAGGCCCAAGAGTGGAGTGCCAGCAAGGTCAGGTTCTGATGAGAGCTTTTATTCCTGGCTTGCAAGTGACCACCTCACCGTGTCCTTGTGTGGCCTTCTCTCTGAATACAAATGGAGAGTGAAAGAGGAGAGAGGAACCTCTTCCTCTTCTTATAAGGCCATCAATCCTTATAGATTTGACACCAATCCTTATGACCTTGGTTAACCTTAGTAACTTCCTAAAAGCCCAGTCTCCAAGTCCCATCACACAGGACGTTGCAACCCCATGGACTATACAGTCCATGGGAATTTTCCAGGCCAGAATACTGAAGTGGGTAGCCTTGCCTTTCTCCAGGGGAATCTTTCCAACCCAGGGATCGAACCCAGGTCTCCCACATTGCATTCTTTACCAGCTGAGCCACAAGAGAAGCCCCTTTCCCTTCTGACCTCAGTTAACCTTAATAACTTCCTAAAAGCTCAGTCTCCAAGTCCAGTCACACAGGATGTTAGGGCTTCAGCATGTGAATTAGAGGCAGGTGGAGGGCAGCACAGTTGTCCATAATGATAAGCATCCCAGACCTTGATGAGAGGACTCACCATGTGCCAGGAACTTGCCACGTGTTCTCACTCAGTCGTCCCTATGACCCTGTGAGACGGGAACTGTCATTTCCTTCCGTTTCACAAATGAGAAAACCAAGACTCGGCAGAATTAAATTGTTTTTCAAGACCACTCACTTCAGAGCCAGGTCTTGAACCCAANAGAGACAGATATATATATATACACACGTACACACATGCATGTGCACACATGCACACACATACACACTCAAGTATTTCAAGAGAATGGATTCTGAAGAGCTAAGGATAGAAAACAAACAAAAAAAATCCTGTTAAGGTTTTTAATTATTATGGCAAATCTTGAGGTTCCAGGTAAACTTTCAGAAACACACCATAAGTTTGCATGTATTGTACCATGAGATAGTCTTATAATGCTGTGCTGTGCTTAGTTGCTCAGTCATGGCCGACTCTTTGCAACCCCATGGACTGTAGCCTCCCAGGCTCCTCTGTCCATGGGAATTCTCTAGGTAAGAATACTGGAGTGTGTTGCCATGCCCTCCTCCGGGGGATCTTCCCAACCCAGGGATTGAACTCAGGTCTCCTGCACTGCAGACGGATTCTTTACTGTCTGAGCCACCAGGGAAGCCCAAGAATACTGGAGTGGGTAGCCTAGCCCTTCTCCAGGGAATCTTCCCAACCTAGGGATCAAACTGGGGTCTCCTACATTGCAGGCAGATTCTTTACCAGCTGAGCTACCTAGGAAGCTCAGCCTTATAATAGATAATATATTTTTAAAATAGTTGTACAGTCTTTCTAGAGCAACTTGCAGGTGGGCAGTCCTGGGCTAGATACACAGGATAAGTGATGAGTGCTCTTGGCAGTTGTAGGTGGTATGCACATGCATTTTCATTGAAATCATCTTAATCAAGATAGACCTGAAGCAACTGGTATCATTGCAAACTTCCAGGGTTTAGTACATCAGGGAAGGGACATCTAACTTCACTTGAGGATCCGGGTAAAACTATTGGACAATGTACTTGAGGACCAAGAGAGGACCAGTAGCTTAAAATATAGTCTCAGAAGTTGGCCTTAGAAGAAAATGTCCCCAGAGGGTTTTAACCCATGAGCAGGTGAGCAGATTTAAGAAGGGAAGTCTCCCAAGAGCCGCATGCAACATTTTTAAAGACTGTACCATAGTATAAGCATTTCCAAGTTCTCTATGAATTGGAAACGTCCCCAGATAAGAACTTGAAAAGCAGAGCTACGAATTGTGAGTCAAGCCAGCAGAGGGCAGAGTAGTGAACTTTGAAAACACCAGTGGCTGGGGCTTAGGAGACTTTGGAGGTATAAGTATGGATCAGAGCCTGTTTGTGAACAAGGAGTAGGGGATTGCTGGTGGAATTGGGGCTACCTTGATAAGGTAAAGAAACCATCAGGACTGAGTCCAGACTATTGATGAGTAGATTATAGAGGTGTGACAATTAGAATTGGTCTCTACTTAAAGAGTATGGACAGTTGCCTGTTTCTAATGCCAGAGACAGGAGAAAAGGACAACAAATGGTGCCCCAGACATCCTTCCGAGAATCTGCAACTGGCACCGCAGTTCCTTAAGGCCCAAGTGAGAATCTGATACTCTGCTCTCTCCTGCACATTCCTTCTAGACATAGGCATGGCAGGAGGCATTGGTCTTGGACCTCAGAACACCCTTAGCTGTCTCTTACTGCCAGCCACCTGGATGGGAGAATATCCTCCCTTGCCCCAAGGTGGGAAGAGATATTGCTTCCTTCTTTACCCACTAGATTCCATATCATTAGGCTTCTACCCAAAAGAAGTTCATGTGTTATCAGAGATTCATGTGGTTTGAGCCCCCATAGGTGGGTTGGAAAGGGAAGACAAGTGAGCTCTATGTACTATGAAAGCTTGTTTTTGTGCCCGGTTTCCAGTCTAAGATGTGAAAAGAGGTCCTGGGAGCATCCNCAAAAGAAGTTCATGTGTTATCAGAGATTCATGTGGTTTGAGCCCCCATAGGTGGGTTGGAAAGGGAAGACAAGTGAGCTCTATGTTCTATGAAAGCTTGTTTTTGTGCCCGGTTTCCAGTCTAAGATGTGAAAAGAGGTCCTGGGAGCATCCAGACTTGCTGTCGTCGGACTCCGTGAATAGAAAGCTTTGAGAGGGGCCATAGGAACTCCAGCATAAACTCAGAAGCTTCCCTGGACTGCTACTAGCTCTTAAAAAGAAATGCAGAAAGACATCCTGAGGCTCCAAGCCACTGTTCCATAGCTTTCCTACTGGCAGCTTAACGGAATACTGTTTATAAAAATCTGCAATCAGCGTGCTTACTAGCGCTTCACCCCTGAACTTTTATATCTTGTGGAGACATCCCTGCCCTACTTTCTTGCTGGCCCTTAAATAAACCACACAGCTGGTTGTGAATTCTCCAGGTACCATGAGCAGTAATCCATCATGCAGGAACTTCTTCAAGGCCCTCCTGCCCCTCTCTTTATCCTCTTCTAACACCTCAGACTCAGACAAGCTCTGACTTCCCTGGCCCCAGACTCTGGGTGTCTGTTGCTGTGCACGGCCCTCACTTTGATGTCTGCCTTTAGATCGCTCAGATTTGGCGGGCTTCAAGTTCAAAACCTATTGTTGGATCTTGATCCCATAGAGTGGCTTTGCAGTTTGAGCACCACTTAATTCCACCTGAGGGGTACCTACTGGCCTAGAGGAGGTCTCCACTCCTTCTCTATGCTTATGTGACAGTCAGGTCAGTCTCTGGTTCCGAAAGCTCAACAAAGGAAACTGAGTCGGTCACAGCTTAGCAGGCTATCGGTGAAGAGATGCCCTCTGTGGACAAGAAAGTTGACAAAACAACCCCAAAGAGTGGCCTTGGGCCATTTGTGTCTTTGATGCAAGGGTTATGTCAGGAAATTCAAGATCAGTTAAATATGAGTTTAAAACCATCAGTTTCCATTGTGACTTTCAGTTGAATGGATGGAGAATAAAAAAAACAATAAATACTGTCTGAGATTTACTCTTGCAATTAAGAACATACATGTGCGTGCGTGTAAAGTCTTTTTAGTAGTGTCCGACTCTTTGTGACCCCATGGACTGTAGCCCACCAGATTCCTCTGTCCGAGGGATTCTCCAGGAAAGAATACTGGAGTGGATTGCCATTTCCTCTTGCAGGGGGAAAGAATACTAGAGGGGACTGCCATCTCCTCATCCAGGGGGATCTTCCCAACCCAGGGATTGAATCCAGGTCTTTTATGTCTCCTGCATTGACAGGCAGATTCCTTACCACTGAGTCACCAAGGAAGCCCCTCACAATCACCCCCGCCACACACATACTCTATAAAAAACTATGGCATCTTGATTTTCCAAAGTGCAATGGGTTATTTATTCAAATGCTGCCTCTACAAAAGTGATAGGGAAGGAAATGTGCAGGTCCTTTCATTTTTTTTTATATTCCCTTAATTTCAAAGGGCTTTTTGAGAATTAATACCTCTCATTTTAAAGAAATGTCTACCTGTGTTCCCACAATCCCATCAATTTTACTTCAATTTTTTTCTTTTGTGAAAGTCAAATATTAATTTTTAAAATTTTAATTTTATTTTACTTTTGGCTACGCTGAGTCTTTGTTCCTGAGGGTGGGCTTTTCTCCAGTTGTGGCAAGTGGGGGCTACTCTCTAGTTGTGGTGTTAAATTTATTTTAAAATAATATGTTATTATATAAGCCACTGTATGCGTACACCAAAGTTTATTCAATCTATTGGTAATGGACAGATTTTTTGTTTCTAGTTTGGTGCTATTATGCTCAAAAACCACTATAAACATTCTTATACATGTATCCTGGTATATATGTACACATTTCTCTAAAGAGTGGAGAATGTAAAAATAGGAAATTTAATGGAATCACCAGTGGTAGGGCATTTGAGTGTTCACCTTTACCAGGAAAAGCAGAACTGTTTTCCAAAATGTCTTTATAAATCTGTGCTCTGCCCCGTCACCACCCCGAGCCCCTCCATGTTATCAGTAGTACCTGAGCGGCATTTCCTTTGCTCTTCATTCTCTCTCATAGTTGATACTTTCAGAATTAATTTTTCTAATCTATTGGGTTTTTTACAGTTCCTCACTGTAGTTTTAATTTGCATTTATCTAATTACTAGTAAAGCACCATTCCATGTGTTAAAAGGTGATTTGGATTTCTTCCTTTATGAAGGGCCTATTTAACTCTTTTGTCCATTTTCCACTGAGCTGATAAATGAGCTCTTGTTGATTTCTCAGAATTTTTAAAATATATTCGGCATGCTAAATGTTAATAGTTACATGTGATATAAATATGATTGTCTTTAATGTAGACTTTTCCTTTCACTCTGTTTATGATATATTTTGATGAATGAGGTTCTTAATGTAGCTAGAATTATCATTTTTTTCCTTTATGGTTTCTGTCTAAGAAATCCATCTCCATCCTAAAACTCCCAAGAGGATTTTTTCCCCTATTCTGTCTTAAAAGTTTACTGTTCTTTCTTTGTGGTAGGTTTTTCATCTACCTGGGTTACTTGGTAGCTCAGCCAGTAAAGAATCTGTCTACTTGCAGGAGAACCCTAGTTCAGATTTCAGGGTTGGGAAGATCTCCCAGAAAAGGAATAGGCTACCCATCTTGTGCTTCCCTGGTTGCTCAGATGGTAAAGAAGCTGCCAGCATTGCAGGAGACCTGGGTTTGATCCCTGGGTTGGAAAGATCCCCTGGAGAAGGGATTGGCTACCCGCTCCAATATTCTTGCCTAGAGAATTCCATGAACAGAAGAGCCTAGTGGGCTACAGTCCACAGCATTGCAAAGAGTCAGATACAACTGAATGACCTACTTCCTTTAATCTACCTGCCATTTATTTCTATGTATAATATGAGCTATAAGTCCACATTTAAAATTTCTATATTAAGACATAATTTTTTTGTTGTTATTCAGTCACTCAGTTGTGTCTGACTCATTGTGACCCTATGGACTGCAGCGTGCCAGGCTTCCCTGTCCTTCTCTATCTCCCAGAGTTTGCTCAAACTTATGTCTGTTGAGTCAATGGTGCCATCCAACCATCTCATCCTCTGTCATCTCTTCTCCTGCTGCCCTCAGTCTTTCCCAGAATCAGGGTCTTTTCCAATGAGTCAGTTCTTTGCATCAGGTGACCAAAGTATTGGAGCTTCAGCTTCAGCATTAGTCCTTCCAGTGAATATTCAGGGTTGATTTCCTTTAGGATGGATTGGTTAGGTCTCCTTGCTGTCCAAGGGACTCTCAAGAGTCTTCTCCAGCACCNTCTCCCCTCCCCCTCGGCCTTTGTTTGCGAGACCCGGCTGGGGGCGCCCGGCTCCTCCCGAGGCGCTGGGGCCCTGGTGGCCGTCACCCTCCGCCCGCTGGCGGCGGAGCCGGTGGTTAGCTGCCACTAGACCACTTCCCAAGATCATCGGGGTCAAGGGCGAACACTCGGGTGGTCATGGGCGTCTTAAGAGAGTGGGAAGACAGAACGTGTCACTGCATTTTTGCTTGGAGGAGGCTCTTAAATATGGAGGTAGGAGAAAGTGTGAATGTGTGTAGATGATGTCCAGTTATAAGACAAAAGCAAACTTTTCCAACTCACAAATTAAAAATACTTAAGAATTGAAGTTCATTCATTCGATTTTTAAAACGTGTGTGGAGCACTTCCCCTTGCCGGGTGCTGGCGGCGGGCGCTGGGGATTCAGGGCGGAGATAGAGTCGGTGGAAGGTGGGGCAGGGCCCCGTGGTGTGACAGTGCTGATCCGCGTGTTCCTAAACCAGAGCAGAGTCGGCGGGGGCCAGAAGAGGCCTTAAAAGAGGAAAGGGTGGCCTTTTGCAGAATGAAGTTTTGCCTAGTGCAGGGCTTAGCCACCATTTCCCTCAGTTTGTAGACAACCTCAGAGTCACTGTGGAGATCCCGTGGGTGGAATTCTGGGCAGACACCTTTTTTTTTTTTTTTTTTTGGCGTGTAAAAATTAGTTTGGCATCTTAAGAACTGGAGTAAATCCAAATGTTGTGGGCATAATTCTCGTAGGAATAGCCAAATTCCTCAGATGACTTAAAATAGAGTTGGAATAAAAAGATTTTTGTATAATACAGTTCTAGTTTTTTTTTCCTGCTTGCTTTGACCCTATTTGTGCCTGAAGTCTGTACTTTAAAGCACTTCTCATCTTGGGGTAAAGGGTTTGGGGGCTTTAGAGCGAAGGATGTAAGGGTTGTTTTAAATTAAGACTTCCAAGTGGTACTAATGCATTCATGGTTTCTTTGACCTGTGGCCATCTGGTAACCATGTTTTCTCCGTCTGTTCAGCTGCTTGCTTATTAAATTTACTCGCCCAAGAAGCCCTTGGTTCAAGAGTTGTTTCCTTTGTGCAACAGGAGTAACGTGATCGAGCAGGAATGGAAAGGGGACAGACCAAGTAAGAAGACCTGAGTGCTAGTTGTGGCTTTGTCACTCCCTCCCTGGATGCCCTTTGGCAAATCCCTTGCCTGTTACAGGCCTTCTCTTCCCTGAATGAACTATTAGGGCTGGCTTGGCTAACAGCAGAGCTTACTTGCTTCTGTAGTAAGAGTATCAATCATTCGTTCATTCAGATGATGCCCTGGCCCTGCAGTATGCCAGACACGAGAACTGGGAAGGCATAAACATCTTGGTTTGGTTTTTGAGGATCTTTGAGTTTTCAGGAGAGATAAAATTATAACATTTGATAAGTACTGTTTTAGATTTGTTTTATTTAAGTGGGGGAGGAGTGCTTCTTCCTTAACTTTTCACTTTGGGGGTTACCAAAATGCTGCAGTTCACCTAATCTGTGTTTAACAGTTCTTGAAAGGGTTAAGTGAGGATTTTATAAGGTGTCAGAAAGATTATGAACAATTAACTTAAAAGAGTATACTGTGGATTTTAATATTCTCCAGTTGTTTTGCACCAGAGGAGTCGTGATCAGCCTCAAGGCTGAGAAAATGTAGCGCTTGGTCCAGCCTGGACCCTGCTCCATAGATCACACAGGTTACTCGTCCCAGCCCTTTTTACTGTGACTGTGTCTTTTTCCTGTGACATCCTGATTACTAACACAGGCTTGACTTATGCGTTTACTCAAATTGTAGCCTTGACTTCTAGGATGGGTTTATTTCTCTCCAGCACAAGTGCTAGCCAATGCTGTAGCTCTCTGTCTCTCTCCCTTGAGGGTCTTCCAGCCATGCACTGAACAGTCTCCTGCTGAACTGTGGGGTTGGAGCTTGCAATCCCATTGGATGGATTTCTGCATTAGCCAGCAGAGTTTTGGAAAACATGCTGTTCCAGTGTGATTCTGTGGCCCATCCCCTGAGAGTGTTGCCCTCAGGGAATTCAGGCCTGCAGTGGCAGGGTGTGCAGGGTGAGTGGAAAACACAGAGGAGAATGACATTAATTTGCTTCAGGATGAGAATTGAGGCTGGAACTTGGTCAGTTGGTTAAGGTTGAAAGGACATTCCTGGTCATGTGACTTAAAGTCATAGTTATGTAGGGCTGGACAGTCATGGAATTGCGTTTGTTTGGGGATGACAGGAAGGCCATTGTGACCAGAACATCTAGGGTGTAAGCTTGGACAGCAGCTGAAAAGGGAAGATGAAATGGGGCCAGGTTTGATGGGCTCTGCCTGCTGTGTGTACAAATATGCACTTAGTCCCAGAGGCAGCAGGCAAACTATTGACCAATACAAGTGAAATATTAATAGTGATAGTGTCTTATCAGAACTCTCTTTTTAAAGCCACTTTGGAAAATATGGAATGGTTTGTGAACTTAAATCAGATGGGAGAATCAGGTACTATATAGCTTGAGTTCAGGGGATGTGGTCTATGAGATCACCCTATTTGTAGGATATGCTCTTATGAGAGAAAAATGTAGGGGCCAGGTGGATGGGGGGAGGGCACTTGACTCCTGGAGTTGTCCTGGAGAGAATCTGTTTCTTGTCCTGGTTAGAAGTGTCTGCTCAGTAACTGACTTCAGTCTGCTTTAGATTATAAGGCAGGTAGTGGGAAGTTGGGGCTGCTTGCTCAGAGCTGAACACCATCAGTAGTCAGTCCAGTAGGGTACACTGGGTTCCAAGTAAAGGTCCAGCTGTGCACCTGCTAATTCACAACTGGTCTGCTTCATTAGCAAAAGGTCAAGTCCTCAGGCTTTGGGGTCTGCTCAAGGTGAGATCACTGTTCTACTTCCTGCTTGTTAACTATCTGACCCTTGTCAGCTGCTTTAACTATGTCCAGCTTCAGTTTCCTCATCTGGAAAAATGAGTTGGTAGGAGCCTTACAGTGAGGACCAGACCGGATAAATGCGACGATGGCACAGTGTTTAGCTCACAGCAGATCTACAGTCTTCACCCTTCCAATCTCTGTGAATTGTGTTCTGCGGCTGTAAAATAGGAATATAATCAGCTCTCTTATAAAGGTGCTTTAAAACATCAGGCACAACAGTATGGATATTCAGCAGATGTTCATTGCTTCGGGTCTAGCCTGTGGCAGCACTTAGCCATAAAACAAAGATTTGCTGTTAATCTTTCCCCCTCTATGAAAAGTTAAGTTTCTGGATATGTCTGAGTTTTAGCAGCATCAGCAAATTTGGAAAACTCAGCAGTGGCCATGGGACTGGAAAAGGTCAGTTTTCATTCCAATCCCAAAGAAAGGCAATGCCAAAGAATGCTCAGACTACCACACAATTGCACTCATCTCACACGCTAGTAAAGTAGTGCTCGAAATTCTTCAAGCCAGGCTTCAATAGTACGTGAACCATGAACTTCCAGATGTTCAAGCTGGATTTAGAAAAGGAAGGGAAACCAGAGATCAAATTGCCAACATCTGCTGGATCATCAAAAAAGCAAGAGAGTTCCAGAAAAATATCTACTTCTGCTTTATTGACTGTGTGGACCACAACAAACTCTGGAAAATTCTGAAAGAGATGGGAATACCAGACCACTTGACCTGCCTCTTGAGAAACCTGTATGCAGGTCAGGAAGCAACAGTTAGAACTGGACTTGGAACAACAGACTGGTTCCAAATAGGGAAAGGAAAGGTGACAAGGCTGCATATTGTTACCCTGCTTATTTAACTTATATGCAGAGTACATCATGAAGAATGCTAGGCTGGATGAAGCACAAGTTGGAATCAAGATTGCTGGGAGAAATATCAATAACCTCAGATATGCAGATGACACCACCGTTATGGCAGAAAGTGAAGAGGAATTAAAAGCCTCTTGCTGAAAGTGAAAGAAGACAATGAAAAAGTTGGCTTAAAACTCAGCATTCAGAAAACTAAGATCATGGCATCTGGTTCCATCACTTCATGGCAAATACAGGGGAAAACAGTAAAAACAGTGACAGACTATTTTGGGGGGCTCCAAAATCACTGCAGATGGTGACTACAGCCATGAAATTAAAAGACGCTTGCTCCTTGGAAGGAAAGTTATGACCAACCTAGACAGCATGTTAAAAAGCAGAGATGTTACACTGCCAACAACAGTCCGTCTAGTCAAAGCTATGGTTTTTCCAGTGGTCATGTATGGATGTGAGAGCTGGACTATAAAGAAAGCTTAGCACCGAAGAATTGATGAATCTTCTTGAGAGTCCCTTGGACTGCAAGGAGATCCAGCCATTCCAACCTGAAGGAAATCAGTCCTGAATATTCATTGGAAGGACTGATGCTGGAGCCGAAACTCCAATACTTTGGCCACCTGATGGGAAGAACTGACTCATTTGAAAAAAACCCTGATGCTGCTGGGAAAGATTGAAGGCAGGAGGAGAAGGGGACAACAGAGGATGAGATGGTTGGATGGCATCACCAACTCAATGGACATGAGTTTGAGTAAACTCAGGGAGTTGGTGATGGACAGAGAGGCCTGGCATGCTGCAGTCCCTGGGGATGCAAAGAGTTGGACATGACTGAGCGACTGAACTGAATTGAGGAGCATTTTAAAAAAGTGTCCGGTCCATCCCTTCCGAGGAATATTAGGGGGAGAGCTGTTTGCAGATTGTTTTGAGTCTCAGCTCTGCTTCTGAACTCTGTGTTGCCCTGGGCATGTTGCCATCTTGTGCTTGACATTGCTCCTAAAAATACTGAGTTGGAAGATCTTGTACAACTTCACATTTTTTTGATTCCTATTGTCAGAAAAAAGATGGTTGTTACTGTAAGCATGTTTTGCAGCCATTTCAAGGTGTGTACGGAGAAGGCAATGGCACCCCACTCCAGTACTCTTACCTGGAAAATCCCATGGACATAGGAGCCAGGTAGGCTGCAGTCCATGGGGTCGCTAAGAGTCAGACACGACTGAGCGACTTCACTTTCACTTTTCACTTTTCACTTTCATGCATTGGAGAAGGAAATGGCAACCCACTCCAGTGTTCTTGCCTGGAGAATCCCAGGGACGGGGGAGCCTGGTGGGCTGCCGTCTCTGGGGTCGCACAGAGTCGGACACGACTGAAGCGACTTAGCAGCAGTAGTAGCAAGGTGTGTAAAATGTAAGAGACTTGCAGATGAGAAAACAGGGTGGAAAACCTTTTCTTCAGTGGTGATAATCAGCTAAAATTTAGAGAGGTTTTGGGTAAGGATTGAAAATTTTAGGAAGACTCATCGGGAAGGCTTTCATCTGGTTTTATGTGCCTTGCGCTTTTTGGTCATTATATGCTGAGCAGTTCTCATGTTCCATCTCAGTTGCCTGTCCTTCCAGGTGTGCATGTCTCCAGGTACTCTCTCCCCAGCACCAGATGAGGACAGATGCTGACCTCTTGCAGAAAGCCAGGGGTCTGAGGCTTGGGAGAGAGTCTCAGTTGACCAACAGCAACAGTAGAATTTTGATAAACAGTAGAAACAGCAGGTTTTACCTTTTCCAGAAGAGTGTTTGCTTTCCTTAGGGAATAGCCCTTACCTCCTGGTATTACAGAACAAAACCAAGGAGACAGGTGCAAAATATCTGAGACACTGGTTGTCTTCCAGATAACTGCACCCAGGAAGCCTCAGATGGAATGTTGTTCCGTTGTTGAGACTTGATTGGAAAGATGTTGTCCATGTGGTTTCATTTGATTAATCACATTACTGTGTTATTGGGGTATTTATCTGTCGGTAGTTTCTTTAGGCATAATCACCTGGGGAGTGGTGACTTCCAGTTGGTCTTCCAGACACAGTCAGTCTCTGAGACCAGGCCCACCCGGAAATTTGGTTTTCCAAAAGTTCCCACGAGGGGGCTTCCGAAGGCGTCCCCTCAGCCAGGCTCTCCTGGCACCCAGCAGTTTTATCTCATCAAATATCAGGGTAGCCTGAATGCGTGATACCTTTGTGCCTCCTTTCTTACACAGTGAAAGAAAGCATTTCATAACAATATATTGAACAGACTAGAAGCTTCAGTTGTAGAAATGTTCTCTCATTAAATGAAAGTCAGCTTTCTCTGACGTCACTGAGCATCATTAGGCATTAGTTAACTTGCTTTTTGGTAGTTTAGACTTAAAGGCAAAACTGATCATATTGTACTCTGTCGGGAGATCTCCTGAGCATCTGCAAGCTTAGCAAGAACAGGGCAGTGCACCCGTGAGTGATGGCTTCTTCCCAAGCGGGCCCTTCCGGTTTCCCCTCTGCATTGAGTCATTCAGCGCTTGGCCACCAACATGTTTTCAAGTTTCTTTAACACAGTGGCAGGCCTTTGTTTTGTGTTGTACAGACAGAGCTGTTCCTATTCTGACCTTTCATCTCTCTTCTCGCTCCAGCTAAAATGTTCTTTTCTTTAAGGGTGGTTTGACACCTTTGAGAAGCTGCCAACTTTGGTTCATGTGGCAGTTTGGGCAGACACATTGCCAGTGAGCCAGTTGGGCTATTTCAGACTGCCCCTTTCCTATCTCCGTCACATTTGAAAAGTAATGATGTAGTTGGGGTTAGACACTAGTTATCTAATACCACATTTTGTTTTTTGCAGGTCCAGGATTATCATGGGCATAAAATCTGTGACCCTTATGCTTGGCTTGAAGACCCAGACAGCGAGCAGACAAAGGTAAATGAGGGCTTATGATGAAAGAGAAGGTGGTCTTCATAGCTCAGACCAAACCGTAAACATCAGTAACCATGGCTTTTCCCTCCTGGTATTATCCTGTGTTGTCTGCAGTGGGATGATGAATAGACATGTTATACTACCACTCTCTGAAATGATTCATGAGAAAAGGTGAAAGTGTTTGTAGTCCCATAGAAGATCACATAGCTGTTTTGAATAATGCTTGTGAACTATAGGGACACCAATGAACCAACTGTTTGAAATGAAAGTATTTGGAAAAAAGAAAACAAATTTTTACCAAAGAAAAATAAAAACCTAGAGAATAACTATGTGAAAAAAAAATTGCCTAATACATTTTTTCCCAAAGGAAAGAAAATATTTTGAAGAAGTTGTACCAAGTCTTGAAAACTGAATGCTGGTCTTAGATTACTTATTGATTTTAATGCAATAACAACACAACAACTAAATTATAAGTAAACTGAATTATCAGTATCTTTTTATATTTTATAAGGGGATGAAGGGGAGAATTTTCTACCCTGTCTAAAAATATGAAATTTTCCTATTCTTTTGGAGAAACATGTAGTATTTTGAGGTGAAGTCTCATTTTGTTAAAGACGCTTACCCTAAGTGCGATGTCCAATGGATACTATTTTCCTTCTTGGAGTGCCCAGGACTTGTCATTTGAGATTATTTACATATGCTGTATGTGGTTAAGTTTGCTTGGATGAGGGAATAGTGTTTCTCCAATCCACTCCAAGTTCTTTGACTTTTTTATTTATAGCCATATTAACTTAGTATATAAAAATATGTATACAATGTCTAATATCCTCAGCACTCCAGAAGTTTATTTGAGCTTCTTTAGAATCCCAGAGTACATTTCCCATTAAAAAAAAAAAAAAGTCAATGCCTGCTGAGTGGTTTTCTAGACCAGCTTCTAAAAGCCTATGTCTTAGCTGTTCTTGTATCTTGTGGTCCCTTGCCATTGTATATATCAGTGTTCTCTGGAGATCTGAACTCAGATTTCCAAGACAATTCAGATTTTCCAAGAAGGCATTCCCTCCTGATGTGGACCTGGCTAGTGGGATTGGGGTGCTTTCCTTGCCCATGCCCACCCCCCACTCCCTGACCTGTACTCCTGCAACTCTTTCACACTCCCTGGTCAGTGGGTTGCAGACTTCACTGCCTTCATGTCCTTAGGGAAAAGCTTCACCAGGAATGGAGTGGAGTGAAGGGCTTAGCCAGGCACGATGTTACATGGAAGAGGAGACAGCAGAAGCAGAAAGAGGTTGCTCCTGCTGGAGTAAATCCCACGTCAACTTGTTTTTCTCCCTTCATTCCCAAGGCACTAGCTTGCCTGCTTCTCTTTCTGCCACCCTTGGCTATTCTTCATGGCAAGCGTTTCTCTTCTCCTCTGCCCACTGCAGAAACTCTTAAAACTTCTTCCCTGTCCTTTGTCCTTGAAGTAAGCACACTACCATTTTGAGGTTTTCTCATGGTTTTTATTTGTATCTGTACTCCCTCATTCTCACCCTTTCCCCATTCCCTTCAAGAAAGACACAGGTTTCATGGGTGAGAATGATTGATGTTTGGATTTTTATTTTTCCTTGGTGAAGCAGTGAGTTTTAGAGGTTGGTGGGTAGCAAATGAGAAACAAATGGGTAACTGGAGGAGCAGACAGAGGCTCCAGCTCTGCAAGTGAGGCTAGGAGGAGCAGGGAGCAGGGGCAGGGCTGCGACCTCTCCTCAGCCCTGCCACAGACAATCTTGGTCCTCCAACTTTGGTCTGGGCTGAGACAGATTGAGCCTGGAAACAGAGGGTCACAGGCAGCCACATAGCCTGTAGTGGATGGAGAGCCGGGGAGAAGGAGGTGAACTTCCTGTGTATCCCTGGAAAACTGCCCCCAAGGACTGATTCTATGTTGATTCCTTTGTCTAAGGAATTGGGTACAACCTGGATTTCTGTAGCCTTTGATGGGGATTGAGTGATTCAGCTATGTTAGAATGACCCAGCTTTTGTTTATGTGTTAATGCATGCACATTTTGCTATGCCTTCCTTATTTGATGTTGTCTGGTCCTGTGGTTGACAAGCCACTTAACTAGTAGGTGAAACTTTGCTAATTAGTGATCTTCTAGTCAGTATTGGATAGATGCTAATGACATTGTATATACACTGGTATTTTCATGGTATGTATTTAATAATAGATGTTTACTGTGTGCTGGGCACTTCAGGGGTAGCTTTGCATATCCTGTCTCATTCAGTTCTCAAATCCTGAAGTAAATCTTCTTCTTTTCCCCATTTCACAGATGAAGAAATTGAGTTTGAATGATTAAATAACATGTCCAGGGTCACTCAGCTTTTGAGTGGAATCGGGTGGTCCAGGTGGTTATCAACTTCACATTAAAGAAATGACAAAAAGTCAAAGACTCTGGGTGTAGTAGCTTTGAGAATGCATGCTGCAGGACTAGAGTCATGTCATTGCTTGCCGTGGGACGTTAAGGGTCCTCCTACAAGCACGCCGGGTGACCCCTCCATGCCTGCTTCATGCTAACCTGTCCAGGCAGTGCTCCTCAGGTGTCAGGGCTGTGCAGCTGGTGCCTGCCCCGCATCCTCCTCCTGAAGCAACCTCGTTATTGACAGGAGCTGGTTGTCATCTGAGATCTGATGAGTTAAATTTTTGTCTCAGACTGAAAAGATAGGGTGTGTTTTTCTAATGAGCAGAAGAGCAGCAGGAACATTTTCTACTCAGACTTAGAGGCATGTACCCAGAAGTGGGTGTATTAGCCATATCTCAGTGTAAAGAGGAAAATCTTCATGTAGCCTTTAAAACAAAGAAAAGCTGCTTGTTACATTTTCAGTAAAAACCAGCCCGGAAGTGAGGAACATTGATAGCTCAAGATCTGAAATGCTATCAGTAAGTCTTTGATTTAATCTCATGTTTAATAGAGCTTATCCAATTCTGACAGTTCCTGGCATTTGAGGCTTTATCCTTTATTAAAGAAATATCAGCAGACTTGTAACTTGAAAATTCTCAAAGATAGTGGTGGTGGGGACTTGAATCTGGATGAATCCTTTCAAGCTGCCAAGGCCCACATAACCCTATTTTATAGCAGATGTACCAGTTCGTAGAATATCCTGTGCAGCTCAGTTGTTTCTTTGAGATCAGTTCAGCCTTAATTTAAAAATTCGGGAGAACTACTTTGCAAAGAGGAAACAGCAGACCAGCACTGCCTAGTAGATATATAATGTAAGCCACATGTATAGTTCAAATTTTTCTAGTAGCCACATTAAAGTAAAAAGAAACAGGAAGTTAATTAAAGTACTTCAGTATATTCAAAGTACTAACATCTCAACATGTAATCAATATAAAATATTATTAAGGTATCTGCATTCTTTTAGACTAAATTTTCAAAATCCAATGTGTATTTTACACTTACTGCTGCTGCTGCTAAGTCACTTCAGTCGTGTCTGACTCTTAGTGACCCCATGGACTGCAGCCTACCTGGCTCCTCGGTCCATGGGAGTTTCCAGGCAAGAGTACTGGAGTGGAGTGCCATCGCCTTCTCCAATATTGCACTTATAGCACATATCAATTCAGTTCAGTTCAGTCGCTCAGTCGTGCCTGACTCTTTGCGACCCCATGAATCGCAGCACACCAGGCCTCCCTGTTCATCACCAACTCCCAGAGTTCACTCAGACTCAGGTCCATCGAGTCAGTGATGCCATCCAGCCATCTCATCCTCTGTTGTCCCCTTCTCCTCCTGCCCCCAATCCTTCCCAGCATCAGAGTCTTTTCCAATGAGTCAACTCTTTGCATGAGGTGGCCAAAGTACTGGAGTTTCATCTTTAGCATCATTCCTTCCAAAGAACACCCAGGACTGATCTCCTTTAGAATAGACTGGTTGGATCTCCTTGCAGTCTAAGGGACTCTCAAGAGTCTTCTCCAACACCACAGTTCAAAAGCATCAATTCTTCGGCGCTCAGCCTTCTTCACA
>SJYV01038155.1:178507-237882 GCA_006410875.1 Neotragus pygmaeus
CAAATGTAGGATACCAGCTGCAGATATCAAAAGACCAATTTGTTTTTTACCCTCCCTGAGAACTGCCATGGGCTAAATGACAGTACCAATAGCTCTATTTGCCCTGTGGGTCATGAGAGATCTCTTAATAGGAACCTCCCGCCCCCCCGCAATGTGTGTTTACTTCTTCTAAAAAATTATCATTTGTTTCATAGAAGATCAAAGAAACAGAGATCTTCTTTTCTAAGACATTATTTGCTCCCCATGCCCTATTTGGAGGAATAGTTAAGGGTTGCCTGTTACATCTTTTAAGAAGGGGCTATGAAGGTGGTGAGCAGAACAGGCCCTCACTCTTACAGGTAAGGAAGCTGGAAACATCCCCTTTCTCCTCCCCTGCGTATACTCCTCCCTTCCTCTGCAGGAAAGATTTAAATCTCAAAAGACTTCTGATCAGCTCTAGGATGCTAAATAGCCTAGGATTTCTCTGTAGGTATTTTAATGTCACAGAGGTTCAATGAAGAACAATGTTTAGGGCAGTCAGCTCCTTTCCCTGGAATCCTAACTATTCTGATATGTGGTTTTCTGCTCACTTTTGTTGTTGTTCTTTAAGATTGACCCTAAAAGGATATAGCATAAAGAGCTGCTTGCTCTGTGCTGATATCAGTCTGGCCTAGATATCCCCGTGTGGTGTGGTCTCCCTGGTGTGGGACATGGCCATCATAGGCAAGAACTGATGAGGGGCTGGGGGAGCTGAGATCTTTTGTCCACTCACATCTCCCCCTCAGGCTGTCAGGCAGCAGAGCCTACAGAGGGAAAGCTTGCTCCCAGGATGTACATTCATGTGAAGGGCTAGTTCAGTGTCTCTAAGCCAGCAGATAGCAGATGAAGCTGACTGGGAGTGGAGGAATACTGGCTATAATTCACAGCATAGAAGACTGGTTTTGGTTTGCAGTGTTCTTTTGTAGACTTCAGGACAAACTGTGAACATGCTTTTTGTACTGTGAGTTTCCAGACATTGCTGGTGTCTCTTCTGTTGGGACACAGAGCGGAGGAACAGAGTATTTGCCAGATGGGACTGGAAGTCATAGCCTTTAGGCTTCCATTTTCTTGACCTGTGAGTGCAGCCAGATGTCTTACCTGGGATTTCTTTTCTTCATCTATAAAATGAATATAGTCACACTCAGTTCATCTAGATCCAAGCTTTTAGCAACACCCAGCTGAGAAAATGCATGCCACAGTTCATTTTCCATGCTCAGCAGAGCTCTATACAAAGGTGGTACATTAGGTGCTGCTGCTTCAATGTATTGAAATGTAGACCTTCAGAGTCTAGTCCTCTTATTTGCTTACTCAGAATGTTGAACTTTAGAGACATTTGTGTCTTTTTTATTTTCATCTACAAAAGTAGGCAGCATTTTCCTTTTGAAATCTAGTGTCTTAGAAAAAGATACCTATATTTTGAGCGTTAAATCTCCACCTCTGCCAGTGGGTGGAATTGTGACTTGTAAGTGTGGTTTTATTGTTCTAAAGTGCAATGATTAAACTAGGCCAAAGATTACCTTGAAGCTGTTAGGTAAACACCTCTTTTAATTGGTGTTTATGAACCCATCGTGAAATGCCCTGCCCTCCATTATTAATGTTTCATGTGAGGACCTGGATTGAGAATTACTAGTATGTTGTTCCTTCTCTACTAGAAACAGGAAATGCTTTAGGTAACTATATTACCAGTTATTATCTCAGTCTCCAAGACTTCTAAGGTCTTAAAATATTTCATCACCTACAGAAATGTTTAGCCTTAGTATGGTTTCTTGTAAATCCACAGTTGAAATATGTATTTAGGGAACCAAGTCCTTTTGATCTGTGCTTGGGGTAATTGTCCATAGTATGATAGAGTTTGCTGGTACTGGGCCATCCTCTTTTCTAAGCAGTCCTTTCTTTTGTCTTTTTCTTGCTTTCTGCAATGGGATTTTTGAGGCGAGCAGCCAAAATGAATTCTGGCGACGTTTGGCAAGTAAGGAATTCATAGCAGGGACAATGAGGCCAGCTCCTGGGTGGACTGGAGAGCTAGGCTTGGAGCAGGCAGGAACCAGGTGGTTCTCGAGCTCCATGGTGGGATTTCCACTTTTCAGGCAGCACTGCTAATGGCATCAGTGGTTAGAGTCTTTCAGCCCTCTGTCACTTGCTCAGTGACTGCATCCAGGAGAGGGAGTTTTATTTGGCCAGGCTCCAGACATGTTTGTGCTCATCCCTTAGCTGTACTATGGCAATAAAAAAAGATGTGGTAGAAACCCTGGGGACCTTCTTTTGCTTCTGCAGTGACAGGACAGCTATGTGAAGTTCTCTCCTAAGCCAAGGAGAACCCTGGGGAGGAAAATGGATCCTGGCAGCCCAAATACCACAGGCCCACTGGTTTTGTTCTCTTTCCTCCTCTGTCCTGTGTTTACTTGTGTGTCCACTAATCAGAACATTAGATTATATGGGGGTGAGGAGAAGGATGAGCTGTCATGAGCAAGAAAAACATGGTCCATGCCAGCTTGGAATCACATGCCATCCTAGGCAGACCAGAGATTGGAGGTGGTGAGCCCCTTAACCTTTGAGCTGCTGGAGGTAAGTGCCAAAGGGAGGCTGAGATACACCTTGAGTAGAGGCTGAGACACACCTTGAGTAGAGGCTGGGAGTCTTGCCCCATTTGTTCACCACCAGGGAAAGCAGCCTCCAAACCATTGATGAAATTCTTAAGGTGCTTGAGAACATTTAACATTAATATTTTCCCCATAAGCACTACTCAGCTTTGGTTCCAATAATCTACATTTCCTCTGTGAGAAATGTTGACATCAGACATGCTATCTTTGGGAAAACAGTTACTAAAGAACCAACAACTGGAGAACGAAGATAACTGTGACTTCTCTGAGCCGCTTTCTTTTCTCTTAGGTGCCTGCCATGTCCAGGGGGAAAGCACTCAGTGTGAAAAACCACCTGTGCGTGCATGCATCTGTGCTTAGTCGCTTCAGTCGTGTCCAACTCTTTGCAACCATATGGACTGCAGCTCACGAGGCTCCCCAGTCCATGGGATTCTCCAGTCAAGAACACTGAAGTGGGTTGCCATGCCCTCCTTCAGGGGATCTTCCCAACCCAAGGATCAAACCCTCCTGCTTTGCAGGTGGATTCTTTACCCCCTGAGCCACCTGAGAAGCCCAAAAATCACCTGGGTACTTGTTAAAAATAAACATGCCCAAGATCTATTTTTAGAGTGTCTGATAGGAGTCAAAATCTGTTTCCCAAGCACCTCATCTGGTAATTCTTAAGATCCAGAAAGCTTGGAAAAACTGCCTTAGAGAATGCTTAGACATGATTAGAGAACAGTAATACCTTTGCATTACAGAGATGATTAGAGAGCAATAAGGAGAAGGCAATGGCAACCCACTCCAGCACTCTTGCCTGGAAAATCCCATGGACTGAGGAGCCTGGTAGGCTGCAGTCCATGGGGTCGCTAAGAGTCGGACACGACTGAGCAACTTCACTTTCACTTTTCACTTTCATGCATTGGAGAAGGAAATGGCAACCCACTCCAGTGTTCTTGCCTGGAGAATCCCAGGGACGGGGGAGCCTGGTGGGCTGCCGTCTCTGGGGTCGCACAGAGTTGGACACAACTGAAGCGACTTAGCAGCAGCAGCAGCAGAGAACAATAATAGCTTTGCTTTATAGAGGGCACTTTCAAGGAACTAAATTTCATAGATGCCTCACTTGTTCAGAGCATCTTTGTAAACTGGAGGGATTTTATTTGTGATTCTGATTTTTCTCATTGGGGGAAATCAAGGCGTATGTCATAATAAAGACTTCCAGAACTCTCCTGTATAGCACTGGGTGGCACTCTGACCATTTGGAGCAGCTCTGTGTATAATGATGCACACGATTTTCTGGACCTCCAGTTGCCTCTGTAAAATCTCATACCCTTCTTGGTTTTATGCCTGCTGGCACTGCCTGGTTCAGGCATGCATTGCCACCAAGCTAGACATTCAGTAGCATCCTAATGTCTCCCTTCTTCCAGAACTTCTTTTCTACCCTGTTCTTCCCAGCAGCAGATGAAAACTCTTCCAAGATCTTGGAACCTGTTTATTCATGGGAAAGCAACAATGTATGGTTGTTTAATGAATAGCTTTAGAGGTAGGCAGATTTGAATTTTAACTCCACAATTTTATCCGAGGTGTGACATTGGTAATGCTTATCAATCTCTCTAACCTTCAATTCTCTAATTTATAATTTGGAGAAAACTACTATATATGGCAGTGGTAAAAACTGAGTGATAATGTTTGTGAAGCATGTAGCAGAGTGGTAGGCACAAATTAAGTGCTTAATAAATGGTTGCTATTGCATTTATTATTAAGTGGCTTAAATAGCACAGGGATTATCTGCTTGATCATTTAAAGCTTTAGAGGACAAATTCTTTTATTGCAGTTAATTCTTGGGCTCTGTTCATATCTCCTTTTATTTGGATCCATTTTAGTGGTTTGTATTTCCTAGAAAATTGTCCATGTCTTTGAGATTTTAAAACTTACTAGCATGGGGTTATGTGAACTATTTCTTACAATGACTTTATTCTCCATGTTTGTGTGTCTATCTTTATCGTTTCAAATTTCCAGTATCTGTAACTTCTTTCCTCTTTATAATTAGTTTAGCCAGAACTTTGGCTGAATGTGGTGGGGGGCAGGGGGGATTGTTTGTTTTTAG
The DNA here is from genome assembly GCA_006410875.1 of Neotragus pygmaeus. Lineage (NCBI taxonomy): Eukaryota > Metazoa > Chordata > Mammalia > Artiodactyla > Bovidae > Neotragus > Neotragus pygmaeus. The sequence continues at coordinate 183,212 of SJYV01038155.1, forward strand.
AAAGGAATGGTTCTAGAACTTTTAAGTTGTATCCTTTAATTTTCTAACTCATTGATTTTTTTTGTTACCTTAAAGATTTTTGATTAGAATGTTTAATTAATATTTCACTCTTTCTCATTTACTGATGATCACTTTTTCCAGGCTTTCCCATCCAGCCCTCAGGCAAGCTTCTGGTGGATTCATCCTCTTCCAGCCTGGGGTGCTTGAGCTGAGGGGCTCTTGGAAGAGCTGTATCAGTCAGGACTCACAATGAACGGCACCTTTATATATTTTTTTAAAAAAAGAGCTGAGAGGCTCACGTAATTGAAGATCAGTACATGCCGTAAGGCCCAGCTTGATCTAGGACTGCTTGTGATATTGCTGCTAACCTGTCTGTCCCTGTCTCTCAGGTGATCTGCTCCTCTCTGATTGTTTTATTTTCCAGTAGCCTCTCCCACGTGATAGAGAAAGATGGTCCTTGCCCCTTCAGGAGATAACCTCTCCTTCTATTGTTCACCTCAGTTCCTAAAAAAGGATTCTGGTTGCTTGCCCTGGGTTCATAAGTACTTTATTGACTGTTACATATCAAGGAGAATTGATGGAAGATTCAGCCTATGAAAATGAACAGGGTTTACTTATGTGAAGAACGTAGAAAGGAGTTAACATAGTTAGATATAGACGGGTATCACTGACATTTTATGACATTTCGTGTAAGCTGCTGGCACCTAGAAATGATAAAATCTGATCAAGAGAGGGTGAACTCCAGACTTCCTGAAGGTGTGACTCATTTGCCAGACCTAGCCTTGTATCTGGGTGTGGAGCATCTCCCTGGTCCACATGTACTTCATCCATCACGGTGTGGGCGCTGCCCTTCAGCACATGGCCCACCCGGGCCCTGACTGTCCCCCCAAGCCTGTTCCAGGTATGCTCCTGAATCTGTGCTGTGGACTCGATCAGGTCAGCTGCCTCGATGTGTGCTAGTCATTAAACAAACCCCTGGACCAGCCCTGAGCCTCCTTCTGCATGGGTGTCCTGCCCGGCCCTGGATGAATCCCTGGATCTCAGGGAGGGGAGTTCTGATGGCTAGCAGAGGTCACGCCTCACTTGCCACCCCACCTCCAGTCTATCAGTGGGGCATCCTAAGATACTGAAAAGAAACAGATGTCAGCGTCAGTTGTTTTTGTCACATTCTAAGAACTTTAGTGGCAAAAGGAGAGGAGGACGACAGAGGATGAGATGGTTGGATGGCATCATGGACTCAGTGGACATGAACTTGGGCAAACTCAGGGGGATAGTGAAGGACAGAGAGGCCTGGTGTGCTGCAGTCCATGGTGTAGCAGAGTCAGACACGACTGAGCAACTGAACAACAAGAACTTTAATTCCTAATAGTTTCGGTTTTCTTATTTTTGAAATAGTCTTATCGTTTGGATTTCCTCATTGATACAAGAATATGTGTTTAACTTCTTCCTGGGTGGGCTTTAAGTTAGTTTGGACTTGATGTGCAGATCGCCTCTGTCCTCGCCAGGCTCCTGGTCAGCAGCAGTATGTACACTGAAGAACAGAGCCAGGTCAGGTTAGTGTTCCACCTTCGAATCAGCTCCCTGGTAATGGCAAGACTTGAGACCAAGGCTTGAATCTAAGATCATAGCGAGACTTTCTGCTTCCTTCCCCTTTGATTGGCAGTAACTCGCCAAGTGGGGGAGGAAGTTGATTTGCCCTCCTGGAGACAGGCAGAGAAGCTGGAAAGAGACCTGGAAGGGCTTTTGGAAAGCTCCATCTGTCTGTCACCCACTTGCAGCAGGAAGCTCAATGGGAGCCTTCCTGCCCTGAGAGTAGACAGGGACCCACTTTTATTTATTTATTTTTTCTTTATTTATTGGCAGAATTAAATTTGGGGCAGTTTATTAAAAAAAAAAAAAAACTATTCAGTTCCTTGTTCAGTTATTTTGTTATGTTTTAAATTCATATTTCAGACATTTTTGGTGTGTTTAAAACTACCTTGAAACATTTTGATCCTGTGTAACATTTTCAAATTATGAAAGCAAAAAATTTTAATAGCTCAGAGAGCGAAAGAATCACTAGCTAAAAAGTAACTGATGAACTCACCAAACAAGAAGGAAAACTGAATCCATCTCTTGATGCCCTTTACTTTCTTTGTAGCCACACTGGGCTTTTAATATTAAAAGATAAGCCTTATGGATTTCGGGATCTCACCAATTGGATTTGACATTTCTCGTCCTTGGGGTTTGTAGGGGTTTGTGGGGTTTGTGGGTCAGTATAACAGCATTATAGTTACAACCATGACCCAAACAAGCTTTTCTTGGAATTTAAGATTTCCTTTTTGGTCTGATCTGATGTACTGGTAATGTTTGTAAATGTTCAGAGAACACTGGAAAATATGGAGCACTTTCGTTTTTTTTCATTTGTGGGATGTCAGTTCCTACGTGTGTCCTGTAAAGCACGTGACTCCATTCTTCTATAGTCTCACTTTCTAGACCTGTTTCCTGGAGCAGCTGCCTCGCACTGTTTGGCACGACCTGCCTCTGGTTTTCCGTGTGGTCGCCCAGCTCCTGGCCCTGGGTCCTGCAGCCTCCCAGGTGAACTGTGCCACCTCTTGTCTTCTTTTTTGTGGGTGTATCCTTCCACCTGGGGAGTCATTTCTGAATTCTGCTACACTCCCAGCAAAGAGAGGGGGGTCCAGGTGCTTCCCCCTCTGGCCTCCAGGATGCTCTCAGCTGCTTACACAGGACTATACAGAAAACACCACCAGTCCATGCTGTGACACTAACCACTTGCCTTGACCATAGTTGCTTTAGCCAGCACACTCATATATATATATATATATATATATATACACACACATGTTTGTGTGCATATGTATATGTACATACATGTATGTATACACATACATGTACACACACCTACATATATACACCCTTGTGTGTGTAGAATTTGCAGCTAAAACTCCTCCAGGTTTGTGGGATGTAGGTAGCACTGTCCCTGGTTTCACTCGAATGGTACCCATGCCACAGTCAGTCTCCCAGCTGGAAGTCCCTCTCTGTCATCAGACAACCTGCCTGCCCCACTTTCTGAGGCCCACTTCACCCTATCCTGGGAGTGGCTTTCCCTTCCTCTGTTCTCCTAGAGCTTTTATCTTTATGTGTGTGATTCATCTTTTTAATCCTGTATTGCCCATCGTGATGTTCTGTGTTGTTTTTTATTTTATTTTTGTGTGTGTGTGTGTTGTTTTTTAGTCACTCAGTCATGTCTGACTCTTTTGTGACCCTCCCATGGACTGTAGCCCACCAGGTTCCTCTGTCCATGGGATTTTCCAGGCAAGAATACTGGAGTGGGTTGCCATTTCCTTCTCCAGGGGATCTTCCACGTCTCCTGCATTGGCAGGTGGATTCTTTACCACTGAGCCACCACGGAAGCCCTATGTTCATTATATATTTTATCTATTTAATAAGTAACTTATGCATCCTCTTTATTCATATATGTAAGACTTGTGCTTGTGAAAGGACTTGAGCTATTTAGTGGATTGATGTGCGGACAACTTGAGAAAAATTCTGGAAAAAGTAAAGGTAAAGGCATCTCCAGCTCCCAAACTGAGCAACACTTTGCCAAGTAGCTGTGTTTTCTTTTTATTAAATTATGGTAAAAACATTTAACATGAGTTCTACTCTCTTAACAGCGTTTAATGTGGATAATATAATATTGTTAACACAGTGTTGTACAGCAGGATTTAGAAGTCTTGCATAACTGAAACTTCCCTTTGAAGGTTTCTAATAGTTAAGGCAAAATGAAATGTGAATTGGATTTCTTAGCTTTGAGCAACTATTCTTAGAAAAATGTGTTCAGACTTATCCATAGCTATAAAATCTAAACTCATGATCCTCTTTAAAAAGCTCAGCTGCTGGTGTCATTTCATGGGCTTTCGAGTTTCAGTGGTTTTAATAATACCCTGGAGTATGAGTCTGGATACTGAGACTCCTACGGGACAAGAATAATTTAATTCTCCTCACCCTGCTTCTTTATCATCATACAATTGCTCAAGTTTTTCTTTTCATTATCCTTATACCTCTTCTTCCTTTCTCTCAAATGTGTTCTAATTTTCAGACCAAGATGTCAGACTGTTAAATCCATAAATGACCAAGAAGTCATTATTGGTATTCTTTGGGATCCTAAATTTCACAAACCTCTTAATAGAAGTTTTATCTGCACCTTCATGAGGAGGACCTGCTCATATTATAAAGACGCACGTTATGATAGAACTTAGACTGTTAAGAACTCGAACATTGTTTGCATCTAGGTATTGGAAGGGTGTCATCTTTAAATATTGCTCTAGTTAAAGTAATGACTAACATTTGTGGGTGACATATTGGATATAATGAGCCTGGTTATTTAGTAGCATTGTTACGACCGTTCTGACGGTTTTCTGAACATTTCATATGAGAAGAGCCAGCGTGCCTGCTTTGGTGTGAGATGGATTCTGTGGCAGCATTTGTGATTGTACCAAGAGAAGGCAAGCAGCATAGAGAATCCAGGGGTGAGCACAGTTCACCTTTGCAGGGAAAATGAACTAAGGATCTATGACTCATGGATCCACTGTGGTCCTCCTAGAGCCCGGGTCAGGCCTAGGTGCAGCCTCATATAAACAGAAATCAGAAGGACTAGGGAAATGAAGGCCACAGGGCTTCTAACTCAGGGGACCCCCAGCGGAAAGGGTTCTTCTAGGACTCTTAGCCTGCTGGGTCTCAGGGTGGGAGCCCTCAGTAGCTTGAATGCTCTGCTGAGACCCTTCTAGTAACCACACCTCTGACCGAGATGTGAGTGTGGGCTGACCCATCTTCTCTGTCCACGCTCCCATTCCTCCCCTCTGTCCCATCCCTGCTCCTTTCTGAGACAGGCCATTCTACATGGACTTGCCTCTCACCAGACCACTGCCTGAGCCTCCTAACCAGCTTCCCTGTTTCCGCTTTTGCTCCCCCATAGTCTGTTCTCCACCCAGAGCAAGAGGAGCCATTTTAAAAGGTAAATGAATAGCAGGCCAGGAGTCAGCCTCGGGCACTGTTACAGTGACTGAAAGAACGTAACTGGCTTCAGTGCTGTTGCTAACTCACTGAGGGACCCTGGCCAGGTGACCTTATTACCACCTGCCTCCACTTCCGTGTCTGTAAGGCTGCACACCCGGGGTGACACGGAGCCAGCAGTAAATGGGGCTTGAGATGCTCANTGCTACACACACACTACACCCCCCCTAGAGTGCCAACATGCACACACACACAGCACACTACACCCCGACTCCCACCCCACCCCGGGGTGCTGCCCCTTGTGGCTTTGCAGCTGTGCATCGATTTTATAACTAAAAAGCTAAACGTATCTTTGTGGACACTTTGTAACGAGATAGTGTGGAGTCCGCAAACTTCCTGTAAAGGGCCACATGGGAAATGTTTTAGATGATGTGAGTCACCCAGGTCCCCGTTAGGTTTTCCACCCTTGCCTGCACCCAGCTGTTAAAAATATAAAACCTATTCTAGGCTCGTGTACCATAGGAAAGCAGGCCATGGTGAGGTTTGCCAATCCCTCATGATAGGCAGCTGGAGTTGTATTTCTGTGGGACTCAGTGTTATTTTCTGTTTGAATGAAATGAGAAATGTGACCCGTAACCGTTTTATTTCTTTTGAACTGATCCTCTTGCAAAACTCTTGTTAAGCACTGTAGTCATACCTCATACTCTTTCCCGCTTGTTTTCGATCACATTATAAACCTTGAGTTTTAAAGCAGCTTTCTCTCAGCACGGAATCGTGGTTCTCCAGCATGGGGTCATTGCTTTGTGTAGGAGAGCCCATTTAAAGACCATTTTGAGCTGGGTGGGCCCTTAGGTCTGAATGGACTCTGGCAATAACACATCTTTTGTGTGCCATTCCAAATATAGTAAGTTGTTCATTTCCTGAAGTTTTCTTCTATCAAAACTATTTACCTTTGCATAGACATCTGATTCAACATTCAGTTGAGCTGATACATTTATTCATGCTTCATTTCTAATAGCCAGATGTGAATTATTATGAAGCCCAGATTTTATAGTATTACAGTATTATTATAGTATTATAACCTTCCTGACTGCTTAGTTATAAACAGGCTAAGCTTGGATATAACTGATCTGTTGTAGAAACTGTCACTTCCTCTGCCAGCGTCTCCTGATCTCCTGAGGCTACCTCTTGCTTTTCTTCCAAACCTTTGTTGTCAATGAACTTACTCAGTGCCACCCACTTTCCAATTTTTTTTTTTTTTTTTAGTATTCTATAGTTTCAACATTTAGCAAAGTCCTCAAGTTGACAAGGGTAGTAGGTCTTGGAAAATTGCCAAAAACAAAATTGATAAGCTAGTACCTGGATATCTCTGGCTTGGTTAGATAGTACCTGGTTATCTCTGGCTAGGTTAGATAGTACCTGGGTATCTCTAGGTTGTCTCTCTAGCTTGGTTTCTTTATATCTGATATTTGAGGATCACTGCTGCTGAGAATGCCGGGAGCCTTGGCCTGGGGTGAGTGCCCTTTCTTGACAGCGTGTGATCTGAGCAATGGTATGGTGTGTTCGTTGAGAACAGATTGAAGAACTGGCTTTGCCACTTCCCAGCTGTGTGATGTTCGTCAGCTCTAAGACTTGGCCACCTAATGCGAAGAGCTGACTCATTTGAAAAGACCTGATGCTGGGAAAGGTGGAGGGCAGGAGGAGAAGGGGACGACAGAGGATGAGATGGCTGGATGGTGTCACCGACTCAATGGACATGGGTTTGGGTGGACTCCGGGAGTTGGTGATGGACAGGGAGACCTGGCATGCCGCAGTTCATGGGGTCGGAAAGAGTCGGACACGACTGAGTGACTGAACTGAACTGAAGACTCAGTCTCCCCATCCAGAAAGTTGGACTGAAAAAGAACCTTCTCCATTGGAATATGAGCTCTAAATGAGTTAATACTTGCTTGGTACAGAGTGCCGTGTGAGTATTACTGTTTATTGAGGGAAAGTATGCTTTTGCTGGTATATTTTTCAAAAATCTTTTTTCTTGGTTTTATTGAGATATAGTTGATGTATAGCACTGTGTAAGTTTAAGGTGTACAGCATAACGATTTGATCTACTTGTAAAATGAAGTGATCACCAGGACAAGTTTAGTTGACATCTATTAACTCATTCAGATAGGAAAAGAAAGAAGAAAAAAGTCTTTTTTTCCTTGGGATGAGAATTCGGGATTTTATTCTCTTTTAACAGCTTTTATATCTCTTAAAGCAATGTCAGTTATAGTCATCATGTTGTACATTACATACCTAGTACTTAGTTATCTTATAACTGGAAGTTTGTGCATTTTGACCACCTTCATTCAGTTCCCACTTGCCTTATCTCCTTCCTGCCTCTAGTAACCAGAAATCTGATTTTTCTATGAGTGTGTGGATTTTGGTTTTGTTTTACATTAGTCCACATGTGAGTGAGGTCATGCAGTTATTTGTCTTTCTCCATTAGACTTAACGTCCTCAAGTTCCATCCGTGTTCTCACAAGTGGCAGAATTTCCTCCTTTTTTTGTGGCTGGATGATACTTGTCTATACGTAGTCCACATTTTCTTTATTCATTCGTCTGTCAGGGGTCACTTTGGTTGTTTCCGTGTTGTGACTATTATAAATAATGCTGCTGTCAACATAGGGGTGCAGATGTCTCCTCAACATAATGTTTTTGTCTCCTTAGGATATAGTCCCGGGAGTGAAATTGCTGAATCCTGTTGGTAAGATTAATGGATAATACTCCATGTGGAAAATTTTATATCTGACATGCTTTGTTCATTTAAATTTTCTCTCCAGGCTTTCGTAGAGGCCCAGAACAAGATTACCGTGCCATTTCTTGAGCAGTGTCCTATTAGAGGTTTATACAAAGAGAGAATGACTGAATTGTATGACTATCCCAAGTATAGCTGCCACTTCAAGAAAGGGAAAAGGTATGTGAACTTGCTTTCATTTCATTTTCTTTTTGCTTTTCTAATCTAGCACTTTCTTAAATTTTACAGTACAAATTCCAAATAACTTACCAGTTTACAAACTTTATAAACATTATAAAATCAATTCGTTTCTATACTTGACTATGAAAATAGGTTTGGTTTTTTTTTTTTTTGGTCTGTTGTCCACATTCTTAAAAGAAGGACTAAGAAATGTGGCAGAGATGTGTCCTAGGATGAAAGTGGACTATAGGAAGTAGTTGTCTTGTGGCTAGTAATTGGTGAGATAACATGATTCATAGACAGCAGTGGAGATTTATTTATTTGATCTAAAATTAATCCTCTTTGGCTTATACTACACGAAAAGACTTTATTAGATGCATTTCTTCCATCCAAGAATGGTAGTAGGCCAAGAGGGAGCACCCGTTAATTCACCTCTCTTGTTCCTCTCCCTCTGACATTCACTTAAAACATAGCCTCTTGTTCGCCTTTTAAGTCTTTTTGGAACCACTACCACAGATTTACTTTAGAAATTATTAGACTCCCCCGACACAGGGACCAGCAAAGTATGCTCTGCATGCCAAGCCTCGCCCACCTCCTGTTTCGCAAATGAAGCTTAGATGGCACACAGCCATGGTCATTTGCTTGTGTGTTATTCACGGCTGCTTTTGTACCGCAACTGCAGGATTGAGTCTGTATGGTGCCCAGAGCCTAAATAATTTGCAGTCTTGCTCATTACAGAAAAGGTTTGCCCGCCCCTTGCCCTAGGGGCATGACTAAGGAAGGGAACTGGTACATTTTAGCAAATCTGCTGTCTTCTCCATTGAAAAGGAAAAGTTACTGCTTTACTGAAAATCAGTTTTCATTTTAGCTTATAAAGCAGACTTTATTTAGCTGATGTGCAGAATCACAGTGAATTATTTTAATACCTAAAGTAACAGATTCTAGGTACAGGCAGCTGGTGGGACCTTCCACTCCAGTCCCCCGGCACAGCCTGTGTGCAATTGTACCTTTGTCTGTTGTTTTTCCTTTTGTTCCTATGTGTTTGGTTTTACTCCACAACTAAATAGAGACCATCTCTGTCCCCCAGGTATTTCTATTTTTACAATACAGGTTTGCAGAACCAACGAGTATTATATGTACAGGATTCTTTAGAGGGTGAAGCCAGAGTGTTCCTCGACCCCAACATACTCTCCGATGATGGCACAGTGGCGCTCCGAGGTGAGGGCTCCATAGCCAGGCCCGCGGGAATCCTGGGCCCCGCGCTGACAGCTCTGATGTGGGTGCAGTCTTCCCACCCCTGAGAGACCAGACAGAGTGTGAACCATATTGTGGAACAGACGCACATGCAGTGTCGGGAAAGCTGATTTCGGCACAGTATATTTCGAACACATGAGTGGTCACACCTTCTGACAGCATGAAGCAGAACTAGAGAATAATTCACATTGGACCTAAATTAGTTTCTAGGGCTTCTGGGATCTTGAAATATCTTCACCACTTCCTATAGCATCTCTGAGACCAATCTGTATTTGGGGAAAAAAAATTAATTCTCTTTCAAAAGAAATTTATGTTGTACAAAGAATGTTTTAATTGTACATGTAAAACAGAAAAGAATATGAAGTCTACTTCCTTGACAAGAAAAAGTGAGGAATTTTTAAGTTTAGTTGATTGTTATGATGTTAGGATTAAAAGTATAAAATATAGTCTTGTAGAAATTAGACAATTTGATGCTTTGTCCCCTGAGGATGCAAGTTTAAAAACTGAATGAATACGTTTTACTATATGCAAAAATACATATTCAGCTGCTGTATGTCTCCTGAGTAACTTCCCCCAAGATAACTTCCAGAGTCAATAAGATTACCCCAGCGTTGTGCCATAAACACCCAACTTTAGGGTAAGAATATTATCTATACACTGTATCTATCTATGGTTTACAAATTGTACACTCTGAGAATCATCACTGACTAGTGTTCTAGATGTTGAGTTGGCTCAGCATATTCTATTTTTGAAAAAGCTCAAGTGTAGATTCAGCCCTACAAAACTGAGCAGTTGGAACTCTTAAGTCCTGTAATTGATTAGATGGGAATTAAAGAGCCTTGTTTCAGCAGATGTGTGCAAAGACCCCTTTATAAAGTCATTTAAGTCGTTTAGTGCTTTCTCCTCCTCTCCTCCACTAGGCTGTATATGTAAATGATGATCCTTAGTCTAATTAGTACTGAAAATAATCATAATCAATATTGGGAATAAGACGCCAGCAAGTTTATTGTGAGTATTCTTCATTGAATTTGATCTTGGAGTTGTGAAAGAATTTAATACACTGATACTGTGCAGTAATATACTCTAAATAGAAACTCACTTCATTTTAACCAAAGTCTATCTTGCAACTCACCCAAAAGGACTTCATTATAACAGGGTCTTGTTTCTCACTTCAATAATACATTCCAAAAACTTTTTCTGTAATGTTTGTCATGTACAGGCCCTGAAGGATAACATGGTAAATTAGACATGGAACTTGTCTTTGAGTTTTCTGAAGACCATATTATTGGAGAAGGAAATGGCAACCCACTCCAGTATTCTTGCCTGGAAAATTCCATGGACAGAGGGGCCTGGCAAGTACAGTCCATGGGGTTGCAAAGAGTTGGACACGACTGAGCAACTAACACAACAGACATTCAGATTCTTTTCATAGTGTATGATTTTTAAAAAATATACATTTTAAAGTCAAAATATTTTATTTGCATTTTCCCTGAAATTTTTAAAATTATATATAACTTATGCAGACAAAAAAAATGAATATTTACTCCATTTGTTTCTTGACCCTTTTCTGTTTGTTTATATACATATGAGCCTGGATGCTTTATAGGAATTAAAAGTGATTAATAAATAGGTTTTATGACATTTTAACTTTATTTTTTCACTCATAGAAGTTCCTTTCAAAATAGTAGGAGACCTCTGACAATAGTTTGGTTTCTTAAGATACTTTTCAGCCTCCAGTGAAGGTTAGCAGACATCATAAGAGGATATCTCTGGTGCCAAATATTACACATTGTTTATGATCATAAAAGCCAACAGAAACATAAATATTTGTCAAGAAACATTGCACCGTGGTTCGGACATTCTGCCTGTGACAGCCCCAGAGAGTGGGACACAGTGCATTAGTCCACCAGCGGTGTTGCTCCCCTTGTTTTTCACTGTCACTGTTGGAATATGCACTGCATGAGTCTTTACTGCAAACCCTCAGGCTTCATTTACCTGGGCTTCTGGTTGTCAGACGGTGTGAACGTCAATCCTTGCATGCTGGCAGTTCTCAGACAATGAGATAGTAAGGGGTGATTTCAAGTAGTTTGGAATCCATTCCAAAAATTAGATAATGGCTCCAGTTTAGTTCTGTTACATTCAGTCATTACTCTAGAAGCAGTTTCCTTCCTCCCTTTCCCCTCCCTCTGAATATAAATAAAATATGCTGAAATCCCAGATGAGCTCTGCTTTTAAATGAGCTACTTATTGAATTATAGAAATTTTTAAATGGAAGCATCCTGGCGGTCATATAATTCGGTATGTCATTTTACAGATGAAGAAACTAAGACCTGGAAAGGTTAGGGAATTTGTCCAAGGTCATAAGACAAATTCCTGCAAGTCCTGGGTGAGCCCCAAGAGTTCTCATTCCAGTTTCCTGCTCCTCCTGTTGCCGCTTTCTGCCTCCATATGTGCTGGGAAAACCCTTGTCAGCATGGTGGACAGTGGCAAGGGTGGGAGTTGTGTGCCCACATTCACTGACAATTTCTCGTGTGTCCCTCAGGCTATGCATTCAGTGAGGATGGTGAATATTTTGCCTATGGTCTGAGTGCCAGCGGCTCCGACTGGGTGACCATCAAGTTCATGAAAGTCGATGGTGCCAAAGAGCTTCCAGATGTGCTTGAAAGAGTCAAGTTCAGTTGTATGGCCTGGACCCATGACGGGAAGGGGATGTTCTACAACGCATACCCGCAGCAGGATGGGAAAAGTGATGGTAGGTTGAGACTTCAGATGAAGCACTTTTTTCATGAAGTGAAGTGTGTCTCCACATAACTTAGAGAAGCAGCTAGACCCTTTGTAGAGGCTGCTTGGTCTAGAACCATGTTTCCTTGAAGGATGTTGTATCTGTTACCATTGTTGCACAACAGATCCTGCCAAAACTTTGTAGTTCACAATAATGACCATTTATTTTTGCTCATGAGTCTGCAAATTGGCCAGGCAGTTCTGGGTGTAGCTGAATTCTGTCAGATACCTGTGATTAGCTGCCAGTCAGTTGAACATGTCTGGGGCCTCCACGAAGCTCCACGTGGTCTCTCATCCTCTAGCAGGCCAGCCCAGCCTTGTGTGCACAACAGCTCTCCAAGAGAGAGCCGAAGGGCACGACCCCCTTGATGCCTGGGCTTGCTCCTGGAACATCACTTCACTGCTTTCTTTTGGCCGAAGCAGGTCACAGGGCCATTCAAGGGTGGGGAAACAAATACAGGGAGCTGTGAAAAATCGGGGCCATTTTTATTGCAGTGTCCATTCTTCACAGATGTAGTCTGTCTCCCAAGAGGGTCATGGAGAAAATGGATTTTTTTTTTTTTTTATAAAATCAACTTATTTAATGAGGTTTAATGAGTGATGATAAGTTTTGCAGTAATCACATCTCTTCCTCTCCTGAGAAGTTGCAGGTCATCTGTTGGTCACATTTGTCTTCCTACTTTTGTCCTTGTTAACTTCCGGGGTGTGTGTTCTCCTCTTCAGTTGCACGGAGATCCTGTTGTGTGCAACTGGTCCCCTTTTTTCCCTTCACCTCTCACCTTCCTAGGTAGAAAGGACCCTATAGCTTGTACCTTGCTGGTACAAGCTGTCAGCATCATCTTCTTCATGCTACTCCTTACTTCCATGTGGTGTAAAGCATTTTTGTGTTGTCTTTGTTGGTCTTTATTGATGGGTTTTACCATCTCTTTGCTGAAGATGTGGAGCTGGGGTGCAGGGTCTCAGTTACTTTTTGCAGTGTGTGGACCTAGCAGGAAGCAAGGCTAGTCCACTGCTTTCTCCTGCACGTGCTATCCCCTTGCCGTGAATTGCTATATCGTTGGGGATACATTTTCTTTTCTCTTTTCCCCCCAGTTGAATTGGGAGTGAGCCTGTTGTGCTTTTCATTTTTTTTTTTTCAGCTCCATTTAGCTTTTGCTGCCTTTGCTTAGATTACTGTAGTACCTTTTTCTTAGTTCAACCAATGAACCACAGGAGGAGCTAAGAGTAGGCTTTTTATTCAAGGATGCTGGCTAAAGAAAGCTCTCTCTGCTCTGTGTACTGAATTAGCTGCCTGTGTTAAGAGTGCTGCTGAGTTAGAAAATGGTTGTTTCCAAGTCTCAGGAGACCAAAAATGTTTATCACTAGCTGTTTCTTGTTAGAGGACAGTGTTATTAAGTTAACTTCTGGAAAAGCATGAAAAGTATTATTTAACCTCAACTTCCATTGGCAGAAATAGTTATAATTAGTAACCATGGTTGATTTAAGAAAACCAACATCTCCCAGCTGTAATTTTGCTGTCGTCTTGTCTGGAAGACCTCAACAGCCTCTCAGGTTTTGTGGTAGAGGACTTCTTGAGTGAGGCTAAGCAATTCTGGTCCTCTGTTTCTTACCAATGTTCCTAGAAAGCCAATGGAGAATCACCAAGTACTGTAAAACTGTTTTTTTTTTCCATGTGATGGAATCCTCTTCCTTTTTTCCTTCAACATTATATCAACCTCCAAAATCAGCAAATATGTGTGATTATTTCCAGGGTGATAATCAACTGATACTTAACCCTCTGTTTTTTTTTTACATAGACTTATTTTTTTTTTTTTTTTTTTTTTTGGTTATTCAGTATTTTTATACATTATAAAAATAATCATCATAAGTCATTTCCATTGTTGACTAACTTCTCTGTGCTGTACAATGTATTCTTGTGACGTTTATTTGGGAACGCGAAGTTTGCATCTCTAATCCTGTTTACTTATATTGCCCATCCTCCCACCCCTCTCCCCTCTGGCAACCACCAGTTTGTTTTCTGTAGCTATGAGTAGGCTTCATGTTTTAGAGCAGATTTAGATTTACACCAGAATTGAGTAGAAGGTACCAAGATTTTCCATATACCCTCTGTTCCTTATCCATGCATAGCCTCCTCCCCCATTATCAACATCCCCACCAGAGGATACAATAGATGAGCCTGTGGACACATCATAATCACCCCAAATCCATAGCTGACATCAGAGTTCACTCTCGGGGTCGTACCTTCCATTGGTTTGGGCAAATGTATGATGATATGAATCCAGCATTGTAGCATTTTCACTGCCTTAATAATCCTCTGTGTTCCACCTGGGCATCCTTCCCTCCTCTGCCAGCCCCTGGTAACCACTGATATTTTTACTGTCCCTATATAGCTTTGCCTCTTCCAGAGTGTCATATACTTGGAATCATATAGTATGCAGCCTTTCAGGTTGACATCTTTCACTTACTAGTGTGTATTTAAGTTTTCACCGTATGTTTTTGTGGCTTGGTAGCTCAATTCTTTTTAGCACTGAATAACATTCCATTGTCTAGATGTAATGTAGTTTGTTTATCCATTCACCTCTGAAGGACATCTTGGTTGCTTCCAAGTTTTGGCATTTATAATAAAGTTGCTGTTAACCCCTGTGTACAGATTTTTGTGTTGATTTAAGTTTTCAGCTCATTTGGGTAAATACCAGCGAGCATAGTTTCTGCATCTTTTATGTTTAGTTTTGTAAGAAACCGCCAGACTATGTCCTGAAGTGGCTGTACCATTACATTTCCACCAGCAATGAATGAGAGTTCCTGTTACTCCACATCTTGGCCAGCATTTGGTGGTGTGAGTTTTCTGGGTTTTGGCCATTCTAATAGGTATGTAGTTGCATCTCATTGTTTTAATTTGCAATTCCTTGACGCATGCTGCAGAGCATCTTTTCATATGCTTATTTTCCATTTCTATATCTTCTTTGGGAGGCTAAGGTCTGTTAAGGTCTTTGGTCCTTTTTAAAATTTGTTTTCGTATTTTGGTCCTTGTTTCCTATTGTTGAGTTTTAAAAATTCTTTGTATATTTTGGATAACAGTCCTTTATTAGATGTGTCTTTTGCAAATAATTTCTCCCAATCTGTGGCTTGTCTTTTCATTCTCTTAACAATATCTTTCATGGAGCAGAAGGTTTTAATTTTAACGAAGTCTGGCTTACCAGTATTTCTTTCATGCCTTTGGTGTTGTATCTAAAAAGTCATTACCAGACCCAAGGTCATCTAGGTTTTCTTCTGCGGTATCTTTTAGAAGTTTTGGGGTTTTGTTTTTGTTTTTTTTTTTTTGACCACACAGCATGTGGGATCTTAGTCCACCAACCAGAGATCAAACCCCATGCCCACTGCAGTGGAAGCATGGAGTCCTAACCACTAGGCCACCAGGGAAGTCTCTCTTACAGGAGTTTCTCGATTGCATTTACATTTTAAAGCCTGCGATCCATTTTGGGTTAATTTTTGCAAAGTGTGTAAGGCCTCTGTCTTGATTCATTTTTTGCACAGGGATGCCCAGTTGTTACAGCACCATTTGTTGAAGAGACTGTCTTTTCTTCATCATATTGCCTTTGTTCCTTTATCAAAGATCCGTTGACTCTTTTGATGTGGGTCTGTCTACTGTGTTCTCTTGATCTGTTTGTTCTTTTGCTAATACCACACTGTCTTGATTCCATGTAATAAATCTTGAAGTTGGGTAGTGAACATTTTCCAACTTTGTTTTCTTTGAATATTATGTTGGCTCTTCCAGGTCTTTTGCCCCTCCACATAAACTTTAGGATCAGGTTGTCCGTATCCACAAAATAACTTGCTGAGATTCTGATTGGGAATGCATTGAATCTGTAGATCAAGTTGAAAAGAATTGAAATCTTGACAATATTGAGTGTTTTCCATAAGATATTGAGTATATCTTTCTGTTGATTTATTCTTTGATTTCTTTCATCAGTTGTATAATTTTTGTCCTATATATCTTATACACATTTTCTTAGATTTATACCTAAGCATTCCATTTTGGGAACTGCTAATGTAAATGGTATTTTGTTTTTAATTTCAAATTCCACTTTTTCATTGCTAGTATAGAGAAAAGTGATTAACTATTGTATATTAACTTTGTATTGTGTAATCCTATAACCAGATACTCAACTTTTTAGATGCTTCTAGCATTGTCTACTGTGGGAGGAACAGATTTCCTTAAAATTGTCAGCTGCATTTCAGTGTACATTTTTAACCCCTTCAGGAACAGAAACATCCACCAATCTCCACCAAAAGCTCTGCTACCATGTGTTGGGGACTGATCAGTCAGAAGATATTTTGTGTGCTGAGTTTCCTGATGAGCCTAAGTGGATGGGTGGAGCTGAGGTATTGTACTACCATGAAATTTTACCCACAAATAGCATCTGTCATGGATTGTGTACATAAATATTCTCTTTACATGGTGTTCTTTATGGATAGTGGAAGTCCATTTGAAGTAGAATATTTTTTTGTTAAAAATATTAGACCTCAAGTGTACTCTTAATAGCGAAGGTGATAAATCTTTTAAAGGTAATCTCAACATAAAAATCTTAGTACTAAAAGTAATACATGCTTATGGTAAAAATGTAAAAGTAAAAAATAACGCAGAGTAGAACATGACTATTTCAAAATTTGATCCTAATCTCAGAGATGAAGAGAGTTTTCATCCAGAAGTTTCTTTCTACACAAGTGAGAGTGAGGGCGAAGAGTGTTTCTGCTTTTCTGTTTTATACAGTGGTGCTCTTCATGCTTCTTGTTTACTTGTTTTTACATTCAAATATGTGTCTTTGGGATATTTTCGCATCTCATAGATGGTTCATACCTTCCTGGTCTTGATAAGAAAGAGCCTCTGTTGAAGTGATACATCTTTGTAGGTACTTTCCCAGATTTTGTTCTGCATCTTGAGAATTAGCTATTAAAAAACACTTAGAAATGCTTAGAGTAAAAATTAGGGTTTTGTCAGCTCATTTATGTATATATATGAAATATATATTTTTTAAGATATAAAAGCATTCTCAATGTTTTCTATAGAAGGGCTATCATCCCATTCTTAGTGGGAGTGAGCAATTCACTAGAAACATTTTAGTCCATTGAGCCTCTTATGTCTTCTCTGGGATATAGTTAGAACTTTGGCATGAAAGGGGCATTTTAGGCGTGAACTTCTGAACATGGGTCTGATTCACTGAGGGATAGACTAGAAGCCCATGGTATTTCAGTCCTCATTCATTAATCCACTGTATTCCACATTGCCCTTTTATTTATTTTGTTTCTCTAGAACCATGGTTGGCACACTGTTGCCCTCGACTGAAGTCTGGCCTGCTGCCGGCGTTTGTAAATAAAGTTTTCTTGGAGCACAGCCGCACCCATTTGTTTCCTTACTGTCTGGGGCTGCTTTCAGGCTATAATAACAGAGTTGACTTGTTGCCACAGAAGGCCACATGGCCCAAAAGGCTGAAAATACTTTCTTGCCCTTACTCAAAAAAGTTTGCCAGACTTTAACACAATGTGTTCACAGTGAATTTATAGGGCTGCTATATTATCACCTGAAATCGTGCCCTTTTCTCGTGCTTTGTCTTCCCCACCTACCGTCCCATCCTGCAGGCTTTTCTTGTGTAGTCACTGTTGTCATTTTTCTCACGTTTGTTTCTATGGTTTTCTGACTCTTGGTAGATTATCATACTAAGTTTTCATCTTGGTGCAGCTTCTCCTCATACCTAAGGCCTCTACATTCTGCAGATAGTAGGTGTTTATTTATAAAATGATATACATTAAGGTAAATATACTACCCCAGAAAATGTCATGTTAGTTCATGTGTTTCTTTTCACCTTTTGTGGGGAGAGATGTTGATGGAGAAACATTATAGCAGATGTATTTTAATAAAGGTAAAAGTATTTTATTGATACAATGAAATACAACTAAAAGTAAGTTCCAGAATGCTGATCTCAACATATTATTCTGAAAGAAAACAATCTTCACTGTAGAAGACACATGTAACTCGTTGCTCACATCTCTTTACTAGCACTGAATTGAAGCAGCTAGTTTTTTTGTTTTCATTTAAAAAAATCAAATCAGTTTAATCATCAACTAAATTTATCAGCTTAATCATTTATAGAGTACAATTGCACTGTATTCACATTGTTACACACCTGTTACCCGTATCTGTCTCTAGAACATTTTCATCTTATGAAACTGAAGCTCTGTACACATTAAATGATAACTTTTCTTCCCCTTTTCTGCCCAGGCCCTGGTAACCACCATTCTACTTTCTGTCTCTTTATGTATTTGACTGCTTGAGATACCTTGTGTAAATGTCATTATATAGAATTTATCCATTTGTGATGGAGACCTGGGTTCAGTCCCTGGATTGGGAAGATCTCCTGTAGGAGGGCATGGCAACCCACTCTAGTATTCTTGCCTGTAGAATCCCCATGGACAGAGGAGCCTGGCAGGCTATAGTCCATGGGGTCACAAAGAGTCGGACACAACTGAAGCAACTGAGCAAAGACTTGGCATAAGATCTTCAAGGTTTATTTACATGTTATAACATGTGTCAGAGTTTCCATCATTTTAAAAAGTGAGTAATATTCGATTGTATACATGTACTACACTTTGTTTATCCAGTCATCTGTAAGTACACTTGGGGTGTTTCCATGACATGATTGTGAATAATGCTGCTATTAGTAGTCAGTTTTTAAAAATACAGTCATGACATATCTTATTTACATCTAATATATATATATATTCAATTCTGTGGCTAGGCAACTGAAAGGAAAAGCAAATTTAAATAGTTTGGGTGATCCTTCACTCAGTAGGTATTCACTCTGTGTAGTTCATCTAGTATAATTTTTACCATAACCTTTAGAGGGCAGTGATCATTTCATTGCATAGATAAAATAAAATACCTGCGAGTATGATTAGCTTGCAAATCCATGGTTGGAATTGCCTGCTGGGTATGTTAGACCAACAGCCTATATCTTCTTAATCAGCATGCCCTCTGCCTCCCTTGACAAAAGGTAAGAGGTCATGTGAAAACAGCAGGAATGACCATTTAAAGAATGGTAGTAAATGGAGAGCTGCATCTGTATTGCACAAAAGCAATAAATGAAGTTGTTAAATAGAAAAACAGAAATTCATGAGATGTGTCCAGCGAGTCCTGAGGAACTTTATGCTGGATGAGCGCCCTGATGAGCAGATTGTGCAGAGGAAGTTCTAAGCAAACCAGTAGGCTCAGTAGACACAAACTGCGTGTAGATTTCATTAAGCTGTATTCCAGCTGCTTGAGGGATTTTGTTAGATGTTACCCTTTCAGTGGCCGGAGTGAGTTGGGCAGGTCCTGCTGAGAGGAACTTCTGGCTACAGGAAAGAATTCCTTCGTCCCTTAAACACCGATGCTATAGTTCTGAGCCTATAGAAGCCTCAGGTCTACCCTGAATTGATGATTCAGTTCCAGGTTAGAAAAATCTAGATTGTGTAAAAAGTCTCAGTGTGGGAATTTCTTGTACCAGTCAATGAACTGTGATAAATCCCAAGACAGTCCAAGAAACAGGTGTGCTATAGGTACTTCCGGCTGGACCAGAAATACCATGCCTGGTGCAGAGATTGCTCAAGGTGTTCACTGCAAGTGAAGTGGATGGTTTCCTAGCAACCACCCCCCACCAACTCCTTTAAAAAAATTTTTTTTTGGCTGTACTTTGTGGCATATGGGATCTTTTAGTATCCTGACCAGGGATTGAAGCATGGAGTCTTAACCACAGGGCCACTGGGAAGCCTTCTAACAGTGTTTATTTAGTGACCTGCACCTTAGAGGAAAGCAGTAGTCCCAATCATAGCCACACTCCAAATGCACGTGCTGTGGTTGTTACTTTTATTTTTCAGTAGTGTCTTTTGTGTTAGTTACCCACTCATGTCCGACTCTTTGTGACTCCATGGACTATAGCCCACCAGATTCCTCTGTCCATGGAATTCTTCAGCCAAGAATACTGGAGTGAGTTGCCATTCCCTTCTCCAGGGGATCTTCCAGAACCAGGGATCGAACCTCGATCTCCTGCATTACAGGCAGATTCTTTACCATCTCAGCCACTGGGGATTGTGATTTTGAATCTAATATTTTGTGAATACACTTGACATCTCTCATTGGAGGATTCGTCACTCAGGTGACAAGGGTGGACTGGAGCACAAATCAGGAGATTTTAATTTTAGCCTTGTCTATGTGGCCTTGGGCAAGTCACATCAGCTCTCCAAGTGTGTTTCTTAAGCTTCCTCAGGGCCCTTTTTCAGTCTATGCGTGGAGAGTTTATCACAACATCTCATAGTCTCCTGGAGCCTTGGGCATTGGGGATGTGTTTGGAGGTACGTTTGGGCAGGAGGCCATCTGAGTGCATGGAGGTGTTTGAATTTCTTTGCTGAGCCACCCTCCTCCTTTTTGGCTGCTGCATTCCAGGTCATCTGAAGACTTCTCTTTATATCCTAGATGCCATCTTATGACTCATCTTCCTTCACAGAGACCTCCTCTGCCTTCCTGCACGGATAGGTCTTTCTTGCCTTGAGCTGTCACAAAGCAGCGTTGGTTTTCCCTCTGTTGCCCAGGACAGCATCTCCCCCCAGAACAGTGTCTGCCACTTGGCAGAACCCACAGCTTTCTGGACACTTTATGGTATTAGAAATGCTACTAAACGTCTGTGCATGTGTGCTAAGTCACTTCAGTTGTGTCTGACTTTGAGACCCTATGAACTGTAGCCCGCCAGGCTCTTCTGTCCATGGGATTCTCCAAGGAAGAATACTGGAGTGAGTTGCCATGCCCTCCTCCAGGGAATCTTCCAAGCCCAGGGATTGAACCCGTGTCTCCTGAGGCTCCTGCATTGCAGGTGGATTCTTTACTGCTGAACCACTAGGAGAGCCTTACTAAAGGTTCATTGCAGCTCAAAACAAAATACCAGGTCTCCAGTTTACTTCCTGCCTCCGTCTCCCCAGCTTAGGTTTCATGAGCACATGGGGTGGGGGACTCACAGGTGGAGTAGGTACTGATTGTTCCCTCTTCTTGATTATATTTTTTTCCCCACAACAAAGACTTATTAGAGATGAATAGTTATGGTGGCTTTGTTGATGATAGACCCGAACTGGACACACCCAAGTATCCCTCAACCAGTGCATGAGTGAGTGAATAAACTGCAGTGCATCTGTTTAATGGAATACTAGTCATCAATAAAAAGGAACGAACTATTTTTTTTTAATTTATTTTATTGAAATGTTGCTGTATTACTTTCTGATATGCAGCAAAGTAGTCTAGTTTTATGTATGTCTAACAGTTTGCATGTGCTAGTCTCAAACTTCCAGCCTATCTTTCCTCCCCCACCTCCACCCTCCTTGACAACCACAAGTCTATCTCTATAAGTCTGTTTCTGTTTTGTAGAAAAGTTCCACATATAAATGACATCGTGCATTATTTATCTTTCTCTTTTTTTACTTTACATGATAATTTCAAGGTAGCTGCAATTGGCATTATTTCTTCCTTTTTTATGGCTGAGTATATTCCATTGTATATAAAGACCACATCTTCTTTTACCTGTTGATCTATCAGACATTTAGTTTGTTTCCATACCCTGGCTATTGTAAATAGTGTTGCTGTGAACACTGGGGTGTGTGTATCTTATTGAATTATAGTTTTGTATGGATATATGGCCAGGAGTGGGATTGCTGGACCATATGGCAGTTCTGTTTTTAGTTAGTGTTTTTTTTTTTAAGAAACTTTCATAGTGTTTTCCATAGTGGGTATGCCACTGTGGAGATGAACTATTGATCTACCTAACAACAGGGATGACTCTCAGAATAATTATGCTCCATGAAAGAAGCTAGAAAAGAAAGAGTACACAGTGTTTGAGTCCATTTATATAACACTCTAGAAAATGCAAACTAGTCTATAATGGCACAAGACCAATCAGTGGTTGCTTGGGAATTGGAGGATGGGAACAGGAAGGAGGAAGTATGAAGGGGCAGGAAGAAAGTGGGGGGATGGTCAGACTGAAATATAATTTTAGTTTTACTAGGGGCAGGGGAGTGGCCATTCTGAGCAATGATAGGATTGCCTGTCATCTCTCCTCACTGTTCATGGTGCTTTAGATTCTCCAGTGGCAGCGGGGGAGGAGTTGGAGAAGGGAAAGGGAGCTTTTACTCACCTGCAGCTGTTTGTCCCTGTCTCCCGGTGGCTCTCAGTCATGACTGGTGCCTGGGCACCAGCTCTCTGTGGCCTCCTTTTGCAGTGTGATCCCTTCAACTCTGGGAACCTCTGGACTTTGGAACCACACATTCCCTCGTGTGGACCTTAAATTCTGGCTGACCTTGGCCATCATCCTCCCTTCCCCCAAACCTTCTCCTCTCAGCAGGATGCCCTTGAGGTTCCTGCCTCTTTGCCGCCCCTGCTTTCCATCCTGTTTTAGCAGGGACCTTTCCAGGTGTCTGGAGCTACCCACCAGCTGCCCTCCCGGTGCCTCTTGTTCTAGAGGAACCCATGTCCACTGATCCCTCCATCCTGGATGTGCAGGCAGTGTTCAGCACTGCCCTCCTCACCTGCCAGCCCAGACCTTCTGCCCTTGGTCCCTGCACACCTCCAGCTGCTGGGATCACAGAACAGTGGCTGCCTTATGCCTCCTGGGTGTAACAGGAAACATACCTGGCATCTGGCTTGGAGGGACAGTGAAGTCAGTTATTATGCAAGGTAGACTGTGAGGGTTCTGTTGCAGGGCAGGATTGTGGGAGGGTAAAAAAGGCCGTGTTTTAGAAGATTCTTTTGGACACCCTCCAATCCTCCTCCCCATGCCACCCCAAATCTATTTTAAAGTGATTTGTAGAGGATTAAAAACACACGTGCACACAAAGCAAGCATTTTGAGACACTTTTCCCAGCAGAGGGGGCTCTGGAGTATAGATTCTGAAAACACATCACATCCCTTTAGCAGGGACTAAAGAGAAAATTCCCAGCCTCTTTGTGATATATAGCTGAATCCTACACTGAGGACCTAATTCTGTTGTACCTAATTCTTGGGGGAAGTTAGGAGTCGGGGAGGTTTGTTTTTTAACAAAGGTAATCCCTTGGGTTTCTCTGGTGGCTCAGTGGTAAAAAAATCATACCAAGCAGGAGATACGAGTTTAATCCCTGGATTGGAAAGATCTTCTGGAGAAGGAAGTGTCTATCCCACTCCAATATCCTTGCCTGGAGAATTCTATGGACAGAGGAACCTGGTGGGCTACAGTTTGTGGGGTCACAAAGAGTTGAACACAGTTCATGGGGTCACAAAGAGTCGGACATGACTGAGCCACTAAACAACAAATACACATCTTAATGTTTATCACATGTCTGCATAAACCATCTTCGTATGTTCACTATGATCCCTAGTAATTAAGATATGCATATACAGCTGACCCTTGAACAGTGCGGGGGTTAAGGGTCCTAATAACTTAATCAGATTATTAAGTTAATATCCTAATAACTTAAAAACTTTATATATATGGTTCCTCCATGTCCACTATTTACATCCACAGATTCAACCAATCCTGGCCTTTGTCTCTCTGTCGTATTTACTGTTGAAAACAATCTGTGTGTAAGTAGAGTCGTCTTACTCAAGGGTCAGCTGTGTTTGTGTACACGTTTGTATATTTTACACGTATGTCAACAGGTAAAATCATTATCTAATGCTTAACTGTGGGCGCTCAGAATGTACATTTCTGTACTTCCCCTTCTGCTGCTGAGGTTCATGCACATAAAGATCCTGCAGATGCTGGCATGCCTGGCATAGCCCTATAGGACAAGCACAGTCAAGTCCAGTGTTCCTCAGGAAACTCTGCCTCACCTGCCCCTTTCTTGTTGGATAGTTTTGGGCTTGAGCATTAACTCTTCAGGGGCTCTCTTCCTGGTTAACACAGTTCACGTATTTATTCCCCAAATACCTGGAAGCCCTTACTCTCAGTCCACCACTGTGCCAGGGGCAGGTGGTATATAGGAGCAGAGATGGGCAGGCTCTGGCCCTCATAGAGGATGTTTGTAGTAAACTACACTAAATAAACATTTTTAAGTTTACAGAGAGGCTTGGGGCGGGGTGACCCACGACAGACGTCCCATCATGTTCAGTTCAGTTTGTGTGTCATTTTAAGGACACCCTTGTCCTCTTGACCTTAACTTTGGCCCTTGAACCGGAGGCTGCCGGCATATGTACTGGTTGGTGGCCCTTCGCCCGCTTGTGCTGTCCCAGGGGGTACACTTTCCCTGGCTCCTGAAGACGGATTCTGTCTGTTCATCTCAGGAGAAGCAGTCCTTGTTTCAGTCCCAGGGGTACTCCTGATCAGACCGTGTGTGTCCAAGGCTCACCACTCTCGTCCTCTCACTGGCACTGCTTGAAGCAATAAGCTCCGTCATGCTGCTGGATGCGCAGGGCAGAGCATGGTGGGGAGGCAGAAAGCCAGGAAGCCAAACTAAAGATCTGGATCTGAGAAAGGCTGCAGGGGGCACTGCTCTGAATGCATGAAACAACCGCTGATGGGGGAGAATTGTTTTTGCCTTAGAAAATTGGATTTGTTGATCATCACTTTTCTCACCTTCTCAGCTGCTCCCACCCCTGACCCTACAGCTCAGTAGGGGAGAAGAGAGAACAGTCGATTCTTATATCACCAAGCTTACGTGCCAGAGAAACAATCAGGTAGATGACAGAGTGACCGTAACATGTTGAGACCTGCATTGCTCATTTTACTTTGAATGTGCTTTCTTTTCTTAGAAATGTTCTGATATATCTGTTCCTAGCATACCCAACAACATATTATAGAGTACTGGGGTTTATTTCTTTTCTCCCTCCTTGCTGTGGCAGCACCCAGTATTGGGAAAGCTGATTTCAGGACTACCCATTCAGTTCAGTTCAGTTCAGTTGCTCAGTCGTATCTTACTCCTTGCGACCACATGAATCGCAGCACACCAGGCCTCCCTGCTCATTACCATCTCTTGGAGTTCACTCAGACTGACGTCCATCGAGTCCGTGATGCCATCCAGCCATCTCATCCTCTGTCGTCCCCTTCTCCTCCTGCCCCCAATCCCTCCCAGCATCAGAGTTTTTTCCAATGAATCAACTGTTCTCATGAGGTGGCCAAAGTACTGGAGTTTCAGCTTTAGCANATTTCTGTCCTTTATCGAGCCCATCTTTGCATGAAATGTTCCCTTGGTATCTCTCATTTTCTTGACGAGCTCTCTAGTCTTTCCCATTCTGTTCTTTCCCTCTATTTCTTTGCATTGATAGCTGAAGAAGGCTTTGTTATCTCTTCTTACTCTTCTTTGGAACTCTGCATTCAGATGCTTATATCTTTCCTTTCCTCCTTTGCGTTTCACCTCTCTTCTTTTCACAACTATTTGTAAGGCCTCCCCAGACAGCCATTTTGCTTTTTTGGATTTCTTTTCCATGGGGATGGTCTTGATCCCTGTCTCTCCTGTACAATGTCATGAACCTCCATCCATAGTTCATCAGGCACTCTATCTATCAGACCTAGGCCCTTAAATCTATTTCTCACTTCCACTGTAGAATCATAAGGGATTTGATTCAGGTCATACCTGAATGGTCTAGCGGTTTTCCCTACTTTCTTCAATTTGAATCTGAATTTGGTAATAAGGAGTTCATGATCTGAGCCAGAGTCAGCTCCTGGTCTTGTTTTTGTTGACAGTATAGAGCTTCTCCATCTTTGGCTGCATAGAATATAATCAGTCTGATTTCGGTGTTGACCATCTAGTGATGTCCATGTGTAGAGTCTTCTCTTGTGTTGTTGGAAGAGGGTGTTCGCTAAGACCAGTGCATGTTCTTGCCAAAACTATTAGTCTTTGCCCTGCTTCATTCCACATTCCAAGGCCAAATTTGTGTGCTACTCCAGGTGTTTGTTGACTTCCTACTTTAGCATTCCAGTCGCCTATAATGAAAAGGACATCTTTTTTGGGTGTTAGTTCTAAAAGGTCTTGTAGGTCTTCATAAAACCATTCAACTTCAGCTTCTTCATTGTTACTGATTGGGGCATAGACTTGGATAACTGTGATATTGAATGGTTTGCCTTGGAAACGAACAGAGATCATTCTGTCGTTTTTGAGATTGCATCCAAGTACTGCATTTCGGACTCTTTTGTTGACCATGATGGCTACTCCATTTCTTCTGAGGGATTCCTGCCCGCAGTAGTAGATATAATGGTCATCTGAGTTAAATGCACCCATTCCAGTCCATTTTAGTTCGCTGATTCCTAGAATGTCGACNGTTGACCATGATGGCTACTCCATTTCTTCTGAGGGATTCCTGCCCGCAGTAGTAGATATAATGGTCATCTGAGTTAAATTCACCCTTTCCAGTCCACTTTAGTGTGCTGATTCCTAGAAGGTCGATGTTCTCCCTTGCCATCTCTTGTTTGACCACTTCCAATTAGAAATGTTTATGTCAGTGCTCATCATACTGCTTTGAATGACTTCCCTGTGTGTCTGCTGCTGATACTGTCTCCTGTTTTTATAACAAATCCATAATGAGTCCCATAAATGAAAAGCCGTCCCTGTAGGTGATTGGTTTGACATTTGAAAGTTTTCCGAGATTATGTTTTGGAAACATACATAACATTAAAGAGAAGTTGTTGTGATTCACAACTACTATGAAAAGAATCCAAAAGAGTCTATGAAATAAAATGGATAGTTTTTTGCTCTGAGGGGAACATGGTTAGCTCTCAAATGCTGTTAAAATCCATTGTCACTCCTTTTGTTAATTTCCCAGGCAATTTTAAGTCTTGCTGCTTTTTAGTGTACTTTTCTTATACATACAATTAATTCTTTGTGGTAATATATAAAAGACATTTCTCAATTTGAAAATGTGCATGTACTTTTAAGTTATGAAAAAAACTTCCTCCACCCTCTTCTTGTTGGTTTCTAAGTAGAAAAAATTATATATATTAAAGAAATGTCATGTCCATGAAGATTTGGTTATTAACACAAGACTATGTAAGCATGGAGTCCAGAAGCTCTAGCATAAAACAGTTACGAGCTTTTTTTTTTTGAAAAGGGTAATAAGTTTGATGAAAGTCCACATATTCTATAGATATGTAAATATTAGTTATGTGTCTTAATGTTTTGGAGATAGTTTAAAACATTAAGGTTGAGAGTTTAAAACATTAAGAAGTGATCGTCTGTCAATTTTCTCTTAATATGAGGTGCATGAAGAAAAGCTGGCTTATTCAGGTCATCTGGAAAGCCCAGTTTTTTGTTTTTTTTTTTTTTAATATATTGAGGCTAAAAATAACCAGCTTCATCTACTTCAGGATTTTTATGCTAGTAATAATTAGTTTATTGTTTAAAATAAAATACAAAGATCCTGTTCTCTAGAGAAATTGCTATTATCAGTGTATTAGTTTAACACTTTTTTCTGTTGATTTCCTGTTTTTTAAAAAGGCCTCGAGTGAGCTAGTGCTAGAAAGTTGGCTTCTTGTGAACACAGTGCAGCTTGACCTAGACGCTGGTCTGGGTGGATCACGGTGACACCTTCTTGAGGTATTCACTGAAGAAATTTCGTGAAAACCTGTTATTTGGGACTAGATTCCCTGGAGGTTTGTCCTGGTTCTTGCTTATCTCTAAATTTCATGTTTGCTGGCAGCTGACTGTAAGGATTGTATTCCCGAATGTGCTGAGTCATGTGTGTGTTGGAACAGCACATGTGAGTCTAACAGAATAAAGTATAAAATACATTCGCCATTGAGTAGTTTGTGTGATGTCTGTCAAAGGTTTCCTTGGTAAATATTACTGTCTCAGTGAGGCTTAATACCACAGTACACACAGTTAAATTTTCTCAGTGAATTAACGTGGCTTCTTTAATGAAAGTATACAGTCTAATCACCCCATATTTTATGCCCTTCCTTTTGATAATTGGAAATGCACATGGCCACTATTATTGACCGGGTGTCCCTCTTCAAAACCAAAGCCACCACTTTAGAAGGTTTCCTTTGAATAGTATAAAATATGTCAAGATGAGAAACCAGGTGAGATGATGCCTTGCATGGTGTCACAGGTCAGGTTTAGTGGGAGTGCTTTTAAAACATCTGCCTATGCTGGGGACAGAGAAGCCTGGCGTGCTGCAGTCCATGAGGTTGCCAAGAGTTGGACACGACTGAGTGACTGAACGGACTGATGGTGAGGAGTGAAGGTAGAAGGGGGAGAAGTTGAGTAAGTCACGACAAGGGCTTCGGCCAATCCTACAGGGAGCTCCTGTGAGCTAGGTTATTAGCCCTTCAGCATTTGCCTAACTAGGAGTGAGGGATTTGGGCTTTTGTACCTCTGCATGTGGCATGAACCCCAAAGAATATGTCCTTGGGAGGACAAGGCCCTGAGGTTCTCAGCTGAGTGCCGTCTGCTCCCAGCGCCGTGCAGCTAGGGGAATGAGTGCTTCAGCAGACTGCCGCGTCCACTGGAAACGCTGCTGTCTGTGAGGTGTGTACTTAAGAATGAGTGTGTTAGGTGTAGCTCTCTCAACCAGCTGCTATGCCATCATAGCAGTTGTGAGAAAGGAAAAAGTCAAGCAACCATTTTTAGAGGAATTCTACTTCTCTTTAAAGAACTAGAGACCATTCCTTCCCTGAGACCTTTTCCGATCTCATTCTTCTTTCCAGCACCCCTCCCTGTTAGATTTCTCAGTATTAGTATTTAGAGTATTACTTTATATCTGTGTGTGAATGTGTGTGTTTGACTTTCCCACCTGAGCCCTCGATCTCGAAGCCCTGTCCTGCTCTGATCTGTGTGCTAGAGCCTGGCCCAGCTGCAGGAGACTCTCCGTAAATGTTGCTTGAATAAACAGCCTCAGCTCTGACTCCGCTAAATAGTAGATGTCTGTGGTTGGTGGCACATGTTAAATTGTGTCTTCAGTAGAGATGGAAAGTTAACCTGGCAGCGGATTCTCCTGTTAAAACCAGCCACCATTTATGACAGTTTTATCTTCAAGCTCATCTACCCCAGAGAAAGGGAGGATGGCTTTTGGCTTTGTTTTTTTATCTTTCAAGGTCATCTGGTTATGGATAATGAATAGTTAAGTACCAGCAGACTGCCAAATATTTTGTACCTTCCCTAGTGGCTTAGATGGTAAAGAATGTGCCTGAGGTGTGGGAGGCCTAGGTTCAACCCTACGTCGGGAAGATCCCCGGAGAAGGAAATGGCAACACACTACAGTTATTCTTGCCTGGAGAATTCCATGGACAGAGGAGCCTGGTGGGCTGCAGTCCATGGGATCACTAAGAGTTGGGCATAATTGAATGACCAACACACTTTCTGTGAATACCACGTTCTTTATACATTTGAATTTTTCTTGTTCCAGATACTTTTATCAAAAAATATTATTAGATATTAATAATATCAATAGATATTATTCCTGCCTGTCTTAATTAGCATTTTCTAAAGATATTTAACCAAATTCAACAAATGACCTCATACAATTAGATTGTCAAGGTAACTTGTGTCTAAAGGAAAATACACTTTTTTAAAAAAGAATTGTCAATAGTAAGAATGGTAAAGAGTTTTAGCTTTCATCCTGTTGGTGTTGTTTGAAATATAATCAGTGGACTTAGTATCAACAAATGTAAATATTTTATTTACAGTAGTTCTTAGAATTTTGTTTTTGTTAAAATTTATTTATATAAAAGGCAAATTTTCATGAAATAAAATCATTTTGACTTAAGGAAAATTTGCTTAACATTATATGGACATAAAGTAAAAGGAAACTTTGACTTAGGAATTACGTATTTCATAATCAGTCAGGCTAGCATTGTTGCACCCACCCCTGTTGCAAAAAATCAGTGGTTTTGAATGAGATTAATTGATTCCAGAGAACATGGTTTTTCTTTTGATGTCATATTGTTTAAAGGAAAACAGTGTTCTGTGAACTGGAGTTTATTACTGTTCATGAAGGGCTGATGGGACCCTTGGCTCTCCTGCTTTTCTGTTCTCCTTTTATCTGGATTTCAGCAAATTCACTTTCTGCTCTTGAGATTTAAGGTCTCCTCCTCAATCAACAGTATTTTTGTCTTCCCCTCCCAGTGATTCCCAAAATTCGGTTTTTTAAACTGTCTTGAAATAGTCTGAATGTGAGGCGGTGGTTGAATATGCATTGTTACTGATTACATTTTGGTGTAAGAAGGTATTTCCTAATGTATATATTTTGGGGGCAACAAATATATACATTTATAGATGCGTGAGCATTTGAAAATTCAGAGTTGTTTGCAGTTGAGCATATTTGTTTAGTGGCTATGAAATATCTGAGTTGTAAGGAAGAGAGACTGACTTAATTGGCATCCCAACAGTAATTCCCTTGGAACTTCCTGCCTTAGATTAAATATAAACTGCTGCAGCCATTTAGTGCAGCCAGAAGTACCGAGAAAAACTCATTAGATATGCATGAGACAGCTGTCATCGAAGGTCTGGTGTGGTTCTTGCACTGAG
The DNA here is from genome assembly GCA_006410875.1 of Neotragus pygmaeus. Lineage (NCBI taxonomy): Eukaryota > Metazoa > Chordata > Mammalia > Artiodactyla > Bovidae > Neotragus > Neotragus pygmaeus. The sequence goes on from SJYV01038155.1 coordinate 213,717, forward strand.
TTTTACTGCCCTGTCATTCTGTTGGCTGAATCGCTGCCGCTGAATTAGCCATCATTTATGATTGATGTAGCATGACTCTAAGCACTAAGCTGTAAGAATCTGTCTTTGTTTAAAGGACAAGAGAACAAAAGTATGAAGTATTATTAATGAGGCTGCTTTCCGTTACGTTTAATAAAGTGACAATTGTGATGTTGCTAATGATATTCTTAATAATATAGGACAGTTTAAAAATAAGGTGAAACTGAATTTCTGGACACTGGTTTATTGGCTATGTATATGGAAAACTTAAGGAAAACGTATAAAAGACTAGAAACAAGAGTATTTTAACTCACATAGCAGTCAGTGAAAGGGAAGAGTTTATGAAGAAGTTTATCTTAATTAAAAGTTTATATTAATACAGTATAAAAAGGAAATGAGGGGAAAAGCAAGTTAACTAGAATGTTAAAAGTAAGATGTAGAAGCAATAACAACTAGAAAGACAAAATACAGGTTCTTAGATTGAGTTTTCAACTCAGTCAACTCAGATATTCATTTTCAAGAAACCCACTTAAAGCATAATGACAAGTAATTTGGATGGAGAATGAAGAAAAGAATTCATGGAAATCATAAATGTATATGCAGTTTTTCCAAAACGATTTGACGATCTTTGAAAATACTATAAGAAGCCCAGACAGAGATGGAGAGAGTGTACCTGAATCATTTGGCCTCTTGTGTAGCTTGTGACCAAAACTCATACAAGAAAATGTGATTCAGTTTCTGGGAAAGGAGAGTACTTCAGAACTTAGACAAATGTCACAAAGAAAGAACAGCCACATTAAACAGTTTTCTAGAATCTTTGATCAAACTATACTTACTTGGAATCCCACTTCTGTTTTACAAGTACTGATTACCTCTGTGCTTTAAAACAATTTTTTGTTTTTCTTTCTGAGAAAAAGATGTTTAACATACAGTGTGCTTAAAAATGCTGGATGTTTTAGACACATACAGCTATTTTGATTAATTTATAAATGCAGAAGAGACCTAGTTGACACTTGATTTACAAACCTGCTGGTAGAAAGTGGATGGACACTTCCAGAGAGCTGGAATCTAATTCCTCCAAGTCTAAAAGCTTGATGCTACTAGTAAGTGAAACCCTAAATTATCCTACTGTGTAATAAGATAAAAACTATGTCATTATTAGGTTTTTTATGAGTCATAAGTATTTTCTTTTTAATTAGTCCTCAATTACACATTCTTAATTTTTACATCGATATATTTTTAAAATATGATAATATACTCTAAAAATGTATCCAATAAAGAATTTAAAATGAGTTAAATAAAAACATAATACAAGTTTTTGCTTCTGGCCACAAGTGTAACTGGTACTGGGCTAGCCCTGCTACCATAAACAGGTAGAAAACTATACAAAATGGAAAAAACATCTGTTGGAGATATTGATCTCCAGATATCATAGGACTGTAATCTGTGAGAGAGATGTTCTCCTACAATAGCCCCAGGTTTCTGCCTGGAGGAATTTTCTGATTCTGGCACAAGGAAGAAGAACCCCCAGGATACTGCAGCCTCTCTGGACTAGGGATCCAAAGATCTGAATTCAGGAAGAGTGAGGCCCCTGGAACTTGCAGGCACAAATCCAGAGGAGGGGAACCACCCATTAAGAGTCCTGGGAATCTTCTTGGTGTCCCCCTGAATCTTAGACTGACTATTACGCCATACGTGCGTAGACCGAGGCTCCATGATTCAAGCTGTGAACAACCACCAGGAACTTGTAGGCTGACAACTACTAGAGATTTAACAAATGGGAGATTTTCACATTCTAACCAGTTAAAGTGGGAGGGATTCGTGAACAACCAGGGTATTCAGCAAAAACCCCAGAATGGCCCATTCATGCTTTTGCAGTATGACTGGAGACCTGCCCCAGCAAAGCTTTAAAATAAGCCTTGAATGGATTAAGCTGATCTATAAAATGAACAGCCTCAAAACTTTTTAAAGAAGGACCCCCCCCCCCAAAAAAATCCAGATGGCATTCAGAATGTTCAAAATCCAACTTTAAAAAATTACTAGATGTGTAAAGAAGCAAGAAAATGTGATTTATAACCAGGAGAGAAGTNGAACAGCCTCAAAACTTTTTAAAGAAGGACCCCCCCCCCCAAAAAAATCCAGATGGCATTCAGAATGTTCAAAATCCAACTTTAAAAAATTACTAGATGTGTAAAGAAGCAAGAAAATGTGATTTATAACCAGGAGAGAAGTTAGTTAATAAAACAGATCTAGAAATGACAGTGGTAGAATTAACAGATACGGACTTTTCAAAAGCAATTATGAAAATAAATTTAAAAGGATTTTAGCAAATGTTAATGTAAATGAACAAGAAAATATAAAAATTACCAAATATTTTTCTAGAAGTGAAAAATAAACTATCTGAATCAAAAAATTCTCTACATGGGCTTAATAACAGATTAGATACTATAAAAGAAAATATCAATGAATTTGAAGACAGCATGTTGAAGCTAAGCCATGGAGAGGGGAAAAAAAAATTGAAACAAAAACAGTCTCATTCAACTGTGGAACTATACTAAGTGACCTAACATGATGTATTTGAAGTTTTAGGGTAGGGGTGAGGGGATACAAAAATTATATGAGGAAAAAGCAGCCCCAAAATGTTACGAATTTGATAAAATAGACAAATCCAAATATTCAAGAAGCTCAACAAATCTGAAGGAGATGACTCCAGTTAAAGTAAATTATTATTTTGCAGAAAACCAAAGACAGTAAGGAAATCTTAAAAGCAGCCACATATGAAAACACATTATACATAGGGAGAAAACCATAAGGAATGACTTTATCTGAAACAGTGACAGTCAGAAGACAGTGGAAAGACATCTTCTTATGAAGCGTACCTTGACTGCCATATTTAAAACCACAGTCTTTGCCCACACACCCTGCCTCCCTTACCCAGGCCTGTTCATATGTTAGTATGACATTTACCATTTTATAATACACTGAATTGTTGTTATTGTTTAGTGGCTAAGTCATGTCCAACTCTTTTGCAACCCCATGAACTGTAGCCCTCTAGGCTCCTTCTGTCCATGGGATTTCCCAAGCAAGAGTTCTGGAGTGGGTAGTCATGTTCTTCTCCAGGGGATCTTCCCAACCCAGAGATCGAACCCGCATCTCCTGTGTCTTCTGCACTGGCAAGCAGCTTCTTTACCAGTTGCGCCACCTGGGAAGCCCCAGTTTATCTTTAGCACTTAGGAAAATGTCTTGCGTATAATAGCTGCTTAGCAAATATTTATTTTATGAATAAATGAAAGGATAGCTGTTGTTGGTAAGTGCATTAGTTAGAGTTCTTCAGAGAAACAGAACCAACAAGATATTTGATATATCTTATATACATATAATATATATAATTACATATATATGTTTAACATATATTAACATACAATATAATTATATAGATTATAATATATTATATATATATAAAAGATATACAAATATCCTGTTGGTTTTTATATTATATATATATAGGGGCTTCACCAGTGGCTTAGTGGTAAAGAATCTGCCTGCAGCTCAGGACATGTGGGTTCAGTCCCTGGGTCGGGAAGATCCCCTGGAGGAGAGCATGGCAACCCTCTGCAGTATTCTTGCTGGGAAAAACCTGTGGACAGAGGAGCCTGGCGGGCTGAAGTACATAGGCTTGCAAAGAGTTGGACACAACTGAGCACACAATATATATGCAGAGACAAAGACTTTTTTTTTAAGGAATTGGCTAACATGATTATGGAGGCTTGACACTTCCAAAATCTACAAGGTAGGCTGGCAGGCTGGAAACCCAGGAAAGTTTCAGTTCAGAATCCAGAGGCCACCTGCTGACAGAATTCCTGCTGGCTGGGAGAGATCAGGCTTTTCTGCTAAGGCCTTTAACTGATTGGTTGAGGTGCATCACATTATGGAGGGTAATCAGCTGTACTCAAGAGTCCACCAGTTTAAATGTCAATCTCATTCAGAAAACCACTTTCACAGAAACATCTAGAATAATGTTTGACCAAATATCTGGGTACCATGGCCTAGCGAAGATGGCACATTTATAATTCACCTTCAGAACAGGATGTGGAAAATGACGGATATGTGAGTGTAAGTCAGTAAAATCACTTAGGAAGATAATTTGGCAACATCTGGTGAAGTAGAATATGTGCATATTGTATCACTGAGCAGTTTTACTTATAGTTATGTACCTCAGGAAACATGAAGAATAGACTTTGTGTGTTTTAATTTCCTTTTAAAAAATATCTTTTTAAATTGAAATGTAGTTGATGTACAGTTACATAAGTTACAGGTGTACAATATAGTGATCCATGATTTTTAAAGCTTATAATTCATTTATAATTATTATAAAATTTTGGCTACATTCCCCATGTTGTTTAGTATGTTTTTGTAGCTTATTTTACTTTTTTTAAAAATTTAATTTATTTTTATTTTTTATTTTATTTTTTTACTTTACAATATTGTATTGGTTTTGCCATACATNAAAGCTTATAATTCATTTATAATTATTATAAAATTTTGGCTACATTCCCCATGTTGTTTAGTATGTTTTTGTAGCTTATTTTACTTTTTTTAAAAATTTAATTTATTTTTATTTTTTATTTTATTTTTTTACTTTACAATATTGTATTGGTTTTGCCATACATTGACATGAATCCACGACAGGTGTACATGAGTTCCCAACCCTGAACCCCACTCCCACCACCCTCTCCATATCATCTCTCTGGGCCATCCCAGTGCACCAACCCCAAGCATTCAGTATCCTGCATCGAACCTAGACTAGCGATTCACTTCTTACATGATAGTATGCATGTTTCAATGTGATTCTCCCAAATCATCCCACCCTCTCCATCTCCCACAGAGTCCAAAAGTCTGTTCTTTACATCTGTGTCTNATAATGAGTGATGTTGAGCATGTTTTCATGTGTTTGTTAGCCATCCGTATGTCTTCTTTGGAGAAATGTTTAGTTCTTTGGCCCATATTTTTTTTAAACTTTTAAAAAAGCACAATTGGCATAGAATATTACATTAGTTTTAGGTGTATGACATAGTGATCCGACAATCAAATATATAACAATAAATGATCACCAGGGCAAGTCCCATAACCATCTGTCACTATACAAAATTATTACAGTATTATTGACTATAAAGAATAGGTGCTAAGTAAAAGTCATTTTGAGTCATGACATTCAGTTATATATACTGATATTTTCAACTTAAATATTTCACTGTGTTTTGTTAAAATAAAATGATTAACTGCAAGATAAGTTAAAACTGATGTTGTCTTTTTTTCTAACTTTCTTATCCAGTCATAAGTTTGCAGTAAAGATACACCAGTGAATTTTTTTTTTAACTTAATGTGTAACAGTGTTCTCACAAAAAATATATTCTATTTAGTTCTCTGTGCTGTTTTTGTTTCCCTTGTAGTTATCTGACGATGGTCGCTACGTCTTACTGTCAATAAGGGAGGGATGTGATCCTGTAAACCGACTCTGGTACTGTGACCTCCATCAGGAGCCCAACGGCATCACTGGTAAGCTGTCTTTCAAACACAGATGATTATTCCAGAGAGCCCCATTAAAAAGCAATTATGTTGGTCTTCTAATTGATTTCCCAAGAAGCCTTCTTCCATTTTATCACGTCATCTCAGGTCTTATGATCTTTTCTTTTGATATTATTCCTTAAAATGAAAAAGAAAATTGAATGAAGCTCTTGTTGGCTTTAGCATTTTTTCTGTAGATCGAGGCTAACCATATTTTTTGTATGTTTCTCTGTGTAAAAGTATCCTGTCTATATTGCAGATGAAGATTGTTCAGGAGAAGCTGGCCCTTTGATCTGTAAAGTATTATTACTGCCTAGATGTGATGGTGCAGACTGTCATGAGAAAGAGATCAGACACCAGTGACAATTTTGTCAGGCTAATATGTGATCATAAGACAGCTTCTCAGTACTGGACACACGTGCAGTATTAGCTTAACTTGCTTCCTCAAACTGTAGGTATCAAGATAGGACCAGCCAGTTGCTAATTCTGGAGATGGCTTATTTTAAATGTTGTTTTCCTCCAACATTTATATCATATCAGCACCATCATCAAGCATTAAAGCTTTTCAACAGCATTATTTACTGTGCTGAGAATTCCCAGACCCCAAAACCATCAGGGATATCAGCACCCAGTGCTCGAGCTCATGCTTAGCTGCATCAATCCTGTCTGACTCTTTGGGACCCCATGGACTATAGCCTGCCAGGCTCCTCTCTCCATGATATTCTCCAGGGAAGAATACTGGAGTGGGTTGCTATACTCTTCTCCAGGGGATCTTCCCGACCTCAGAATCAACCCTGTGACTTCCTGCGTTGTAGGCAGATTTTTTTTACCACTGAGGCACTGGGGAAGCCCTTGGCACCCAGATAATGACACAATTACCCCATATTCTGGTTAATATGAAATAAATACATTTTAGAGATGTGGAGAAGGCAATGGCACCCCACTCCAGTACTCTTGCCTGGAAAATCCCACAGACAGAGGAGTCTGATAGGCTGCAGTCCATGGGGTCACTAAGAGTCGGACACAACTGAGCGACTTCACTTTCACTTTTCACTTTCATGCATTGGAGAAGGAAATGGCAACCCACTCCAGTGTTCTTGCCTGGAGAATCCCAGGGATGGGGGAGCCTGGTGGGCTGCCGTCTCTGGGTCGCACAGAGTCGGACATGACTGAAGTGACTTAGCAGCAGCAGCAGAGATGTGTATGTTCAGTCTCTCAGTTGTTTATGACTCTTTGTGACCTTATGGGCTATAGCCCACCAAGCTCCTCTGTCAGTGGGAATCTCCAGGCAAGAATACTGGAATGGGTTGCCATTTCCTACTCAATGGGATCTTCCTAACCTGGAAATTGAATCCACTTCTCTTGTGTCTCCTGTATTGGCAGGTGGACTCTTTATCACTAGTGCCCATATTTCTGAGATAGTTGACACAAATTTTTAAAATATACAATATTGTATTCATGTCTAATTATTGATTAGATTCCCTCATTATTAGTATTTTATCTATATTACATTATGATCAGAAAATATATACCATTTTATATTATTAATTGGNCCTTTTGTCCAACAGTAGCTCTGCCCTAATGACCGAGTCAGAACTAAAGTTCCCCCACCCAGCTCACCAAAGCCCCCTCAGACCTCCCACCACCAACCCCACTCACCCCCGAAAGGGACAACAGTCTTCTTCTTGAAAATGGGCTTCTCACTCGGTTTCTTTCCCAGTCTTCCTCCCTTCCTGCTTCACTCCTGGTTCATTCGCCCTTCCTCGTTCACTCATACTCCTTTTCTCTCTTCTTATCCCCAGCTCTGGCTTCGTTCCTCAAGTTGTGTTTTCCCACGTTCGCACCCGACAGAGAGCTGCCCTGTCCCCAGCACCCAGGCACCCCCACCTTCACTGTCTCCCAGCTGTAACTCAGTACCTGCTCAAGGGCTCCCACTTACTTTGAATCTCAACCAGCCACTCACTCACCTTTGTTTATACGTTACTACTTATATTTTTACGTGATTGTGTCTCAAGGGCAGAAGTGGCCTCATCTCCTTGCTGGTCTGCCCAGCACCTTGCATGGTGCCAAGCACAAGGGTTTGGTACATTTTATTGAATAAACAATCTTGGCAGATGAGGAGCATGATTCTGGTTTTGTTGTTTTCCATCTGTGCCTCCTGTAACATGATACTGGACACAAAATAGGGCAGCAGGGTCAGTTGTATTACACACGTTATTGAGATCATCAAAGGCTCCTAGTCCCAGGTGGAGAATGTGTTATTACCTCTGGACCTGACATTGGCAATGATTTATTAGAGGGATATGCCGAAAACGCAACGAACGAGTAAAGCCAATTATAAAATCACTCGGCCAGTCTCAGTGCTACAGAGCACAGCATAGAGCCCCAGAACTGTCATTCAGTGAAATGAGTATGTTTTGGGCTAATTTTTAAAGCCACATTAGGCTTCATGTGTCCTTATCTTTTCAGAGTGGGTGGCTTGTGTCAGGTCCAACTTCTTGGTGCTGTGCTACCTGCACGACGTGAAGAACACCCTGCAGCTTCACGACCTGGCCACTGGTGCTCTCCTCAAGACCTTCCCACTGGAGGTCGGCAGCGTCGTGGGGTACAGCGGTCAGAAGAAGGACACCGAGATCTTCTATCAGTTTACTTCCTTTTTATCTCCAGGTGAGAGTCTTTTCACCAACATGGTCCAGTTTAAAAATCACACTCCCGTTTGGGTTTCTTTCGAGAAACTGAAATATGATGCCACGTTATATTGAAAATCACATGTGCTGTGTTACAGCCAGAATTACTTAATATAAACAGGTAAAACGGATGCTCAGAACGAAGGGAAACATGAGCACCTAAAACGGCACTCTCATTAATCTTATATCCTGAGTCTCTCTTCTGGGGACGGGACCAGCTGTTTTTTAGGTTGATTTGAAAAATCAGCATGAACAAGTAAAACCATAGATTCAGCCTTTAGTCTATATATATATATCAAAACACACACAGCACAGATAACTAAAAGTGTTAAAAAAAAAAATCTGTAGTCACATCTGACATTTAAAAGCTGTTTTAAAACTGAGACTACATTCAGCTTTTGTTAAGCTGGATTAAAATAAAATTCTAAAAGTATAATCTTACATCATATGGGGGTGGGGTGGGGGGAAACTTGTTACTTGGTTCTAGTAGAAAAGGAAGAAAACATTTGCAATTTTGTGGCATCAGTTAATTTTCCCCAAAGTAAACATAACTCTTTTTATACCTTTTTTTTTTAGGTTTTTCACACTCACTTTGCTTGTTTGGGTTTTTTCCTGTCTCTGCACTTGGCTGCATTCAGCATTTCTGTTATAGCCAAAGCTATAACACCCTGATTTGTCCCCAGGAGCCTGGCCAGTTGGCAATTTGCAGCTGACTGGGCAGACCTTATCCTGAAAGCAATCTGGCTGAAGAAATATCTGCACGTTCCTTATTTGTTTTTCAATCTCCTTCATCGTCCTTTTGGTCCTAGCCAGTTTTGTTGCTGTTGTTTGGTTCTTGGCAAATAAAGCAGATGTAGGGGAGAGCCGAGCAGGAGTAGCAATGACTTTGTCTTCCTCCCAGGGCTTGGCAGATGACAGTGATGGCTGATCCACTTCTTTGTGTGTGCCTCGGAGTCACAGAACAGGCAGTCTTTAAGGAATCTTAATTGTCATGGCAGGTTGCTGTCAGGGTTATTAAAAGACTAATGNTGACTTTGTCTTCCTCCCAGGGCTTGGCAGATGACAGTGATGGCTGATCCACTTCTTTGTGTGTGCCTCGGAGTCACAGAACAGGCAGTCTTTAAGGAATCTTAATTGTCATGGCAGGTTGCTGTCAGGGTTATTAAAAGACTAATGTTCTGTACATAGGTCTGATGGTCCATCTGGAACACGTAGGAATCTTTACTCACCCACGCACCTTTGTGAGATCACATCTCACAAAGATGTGGAAACCAGGGCCAGGAGCCCTGAACTGACAGGTCAAGAGCCTCACATCAGGGTGTCCTGCTCCTCACCACTCCTCCCCAAAGCCTGGAGGGCAGTGGCAGCCAGTGGACAGGAACCAAGGGCCCAGGGCTGTGAGGTCTGCACTGTTTTCCTCAACTTACACTGGTTCCAGAAATTGAACTTGGAAAACCTCATAGCCTTTAAACAGTTTTAATGGATAAAGAGCAACAAGGAGAACAGGGCAAGGCTGACTCACCTGCTCTTCTTAAAAGCCAGAGTCCCCAGAGGCCTGTAAACCACCTTTAGTGACCCCATGTGGCCATTTATTTCAGGGACAAGTTCATCATTACCCGGAGATGAAAGGGCTCCTTGTCCTAGCATAAAATGACGGGTTCTGTGCCAAGCAGTGAAATATTATCTGTGACTCTGGCCGTGAAGTCTGGAAAGAGAAGTGTGTTTCTGATTCTGTACGAGCAGGCAGCTCCTGAGCAAGCTTGATTTGTCACTGTAATGCTTTCTTCTTCTCCTTCGTCTTTTCCTAATTCGTTTTGCCTCCTGCCTTGTCTTTTCGCTCCTTAATGTAATCTGATACCTAAAATCAGAGAACAGGGCTTCCAGGCTCAGACCTTCTGAACCAAATGGAAAAATAAATAATTAAACTAGCTTCCCTGAAAGCAGGAAATGGTCAGTGTGTACATATGTACACATCCGTGTACATGCATGTCTGCTTTTCAAAGACTGTCTTGCCCTGCTCTCCGAAGGTTGCCTGTCCACTGCTGCAGTGAACAACAGACGCTGAATTATAAATAAAGCTCCAGGGCCCAGAGTACCTGCTGCGCCGACTGCTGTGGATGCCTGATACATCTGTCAGGTGTACACCTGCTGACTTTGCTTGCCATGGAAATACATGGTGAAGACATGTCTTGAGCAAAGCCATTTGGAAGAAAACAGGCCCACGTTGTAACGTGAATTCTTATAGCCTAATGATGTTTTGTGTCCTTGTCTCAATTGGTTTGCTAAGTATAAGAATCGGGTATCAGATTGGAGAAAACATCCTAGAGTCATGAATCAGAGGGGATTGGTTAGGTGATCTCTAGGAAATAATTTCAAAGTTTAAGGGCAAAAGAGAACCAAATTCGGAAGTTCCTTGAGACCAGAGAAGATGTCCTGGACTTGAGAAGATGGGTCTTCTGATGAAAACAGTGCTTTAACAAGGCTATTCTAGCAAAAGGAAAGAGGGAGGAGCAATCAGTTCAGATACTCCTGCTATAATTGGAAATAAATGTAAGGAGGTGAAAGAGATGGGATTTAAAAGGAAGGGGCAATTCTAGGAGAGTTGTGACTGCGCTTGGAGGAAAACAGGCAACCAAGGCAAGTATGGAGCACGATGCACTTCTTCCCTGTGGCTCAAACCATTTAGTGGTTGAGCCGAGTGATGCTCTATTCATGGGACCTGGGAGGGTCGTCTAAGATTCACTCCAGACTTCTGTGTGTTGTAACAATTCAGGACAGCCATCCCAGTTGCATGGTTCTGAGAAACAGAAGAAATCAAAGAAGCTTTCCCAGACTCTTTGGGAAAAGCGTAAAAATGCTGTAAGAGCAGATGTAGGTCGGTAGCAATGTTGAAGGAGGGGGACAGAGATTTCCTGTGTACTCTCTGTCCCTGCACAGGCACTGCCTCCCCTGTTATCAACATCCCCTACTCTAGTGATGCGGTTGCTACAGCTGATGAACCTGCGTTGACACCTCACAATTGCTCAAAGTCCATAACTTCCCTTAGGACTCACTCTTGGTGGTGTACATTCTGAGTGTGGAAAAATGCATGATGACCTGTATCCATCAGTGTGTGTTTTTATGGTATCATGCAGAGTAATTTCAGTACCCTAAAAAGTCTGTGCACTCTGCCCTTCTCATGCCTTCTCCCCCTAGCCCGTGGCAACCACTGATCTTTTTACTGTCTCCATAGCTTTCTCTTTTCCAGAATGACCTATAGTTGGAATCATATTAATAGATTATATAGACTTTACAGATTGGCTCCTTCACTTAATAATATGCATTTAAGGTTGTTGCATGGCTTAATGGCTTATTTATTTTTTGCTATTACTATTTGCTTATTTATTTTTTGAAAACTCCATTGTCTGGATGTTCCACCATTTACTTACGCATTCACCTTCTGAAGGACATCTTGGTTGCCTCCAACTTTTGGCAGTCATGAATAAAACTGCTCTGAATATCTGTGTACAGGTTCTTGTGTGGACACATTTTCAACTCCTTTGGATAAATGATCAAAGAGTGCAAAAACATTTTAAGAGACTTGTTTGTGTTTTTTTAATTTTAATATCCTTAAAACCTGACCTGTAATTGGATGAAACAGTGTCTACATGGGTCATCTTTGCCGAGTTCTTTTGCTTTTCTTTGTACATCCAGTTTTCCAGATTCCTCTGTTGATCCTTTTGCAGTTTCTCAATTGTCCCTTTCTTTTAACTCCCATCTCTTTCACCTCCTTACATTTATTTCCAATTATAGCAGGAGTATCTGAACTGATTGCCCCTCCCTCTTTCCTTTTGCTAGAATAGCCTTGTTAAAGCACTGTTTTCATCAGGAAACCTATCTCCTCAAGTCCAAGACATCTCCTCTGGTCTTAAGGAACTTCCGAATTTGGTTCTCTTTTGCCTTTAAACTTTGAAATTATTCCCTAGAGATCACCTAACCAATCCCCTCTGATTCATGACTCTAGGATTGTTTTCTCCAATCTGATATCAGATTGTTATACTTAGCAAACAAATTGAGACAGGACACAAAACATCATTTGGTTCTGTTCAGTCACTCAGTCGTATCCGACTCTTTGCGACCCCATGAAACGCAGCACGCCAGGCCTCCCTGTCTGTCACCAACTCCTGGAGTTCACTCAAACTCATGTCCATCGAGTTGGTGATGCCATCCAGCCATCTCATCCTCTGTCGTCCCCTTTTCCTCCTGCCCCCAATCCCTCCCAGCATCGGAGTCTTTTCCAATGAGTCAACTCTTCGCATGAGGTGGCCAAAGTACTGGAGTTTCAGCTTTAGCAACATTCCTTCCAAAGAACACCCAGGGCTGATCTCTGGCTATAGGGATCCACGTTACAACGTGAATCTGCAGTGGGCTTATCTGGACTGACCCAGATGGATCTGAAAATAGAAAATATCCATCAAGTAAATTAAGCACTGGTATCTTTAGGTGTAACCCAGCCTCCTCCAAAGTGCCACTTCTGCCCCAAACAGAAGAACAGACATCAGGCACTTGGCACCCTTTCTCCCAACAGGAGCCAGCCCATGTTGTATAATTTCATCCTTCTCCTAGAGGCTTGGATGTCTCGATTTTTCTAGATAAACAGGCATTTATAGTGTGTTTCCTACTCACTGTCTTTCACTTGAGAAATTTCACTGTAGTACTTTGGTGACTTTTCTCAGGCCACTGCCCCGGGAACTGGTTGGTGGTTAGAGCTGGGAATCCTGGCTCCCCATCCTTTCTGATTGACTATAGCTCAGGTAACAGTGATGCTGGGGTGAGGCCAGGGCTTAAATGGCTCATGCTTGTTCTGCAATCTCATTGTCATTGTCTGGTGGTTTGGATTTTTTTTTTTTTTTTTGAGGATGGAGATGCTTTTGTGTTTTGAGGAAGTGGAAGTGAAGTGAAGTGAAGTTGCTCAGTCGTGTCCGACTCTTTGTGACCCCATGGACTGTAGCCTACCAGGCTCCTCCATCCCTGGGATTCTCCAGGCAGGAATACTGGAGTGGGTTGCCATTTCCTTCTCCAGGAAGAAGGAAGTGGGGCAGGTACTAATGAAGAAGCTTTTCAAAAATTAACATATATGTGAAGATAGCCTTTGCTCTCAAGGCTACATTTATCTGGGCAAGTAGAGTACTCAGTGTGTCTGGTAGTTTAGAATGTATGCCTGGAGTGTAGTCTGAAAATATGTATAAGGATATATTCCAACAAATATCCAAATACAGCTTCAACTAAGAAAGCCAGTACTTCAGTCCTATTAGGTATCTCCCCACTGCCAGTGTTAATCATATATTGTATGATTATATTATAAACCTTGAAATAATTTGTGAGAATGGGAATTGTGATAACATTCATGGGGATTAATAGTCTTTTTTGTTAAAGTATCTAAACATATTGCTCTTTGCCAGTGGGGAGCAGAGTGCTGTTTTGCAGCTGTTAGTGAAGTTCATACATACACAGAGGAGTTGAAAAGAAAGCACGCTGCTATTTTATCACTTGGTCAATCAGTTTGAATGTACCCTGTGGGAGTAACTGCTTAGTTTCTGGTTTTGCAGCAAGTATCAGGATCTCTAAATTGATTTTTCATATACTGACAGCGTATGTTTAAAGTATTATGTGGGAGGGCTGTTTCCACACCAGCCACTCTGGATGACTAATTCTGTTTCATAAACAATAGCAATGTCATTGTTTTCAAACAGTAATGATTTATCTTACTTATTGTTTCTTTGATTTGTTAAGTTTTACTTATTCTACTTTGGGGGCTGTGATGGGTCTTTGTTGCTGCCCCTGGGCTTCCTCTCGTTATGGAGAATGGGGGCTACACTCTGGTTGCAGTGCGCAGGCTGCTTCTTTCAGAGCACAGGCGCTGGGGCATGCAGGCTTCAGCAGCTGTAGCGTGGGAGCTGAGCAGTTGTGGCGCATGGGCTTAGTTGCTCCACGCCATGTGGGATCCTCCTGGACCAGGGATCAAACCTGTGTCCCTGGCATTGCAAGGTGAATTTTTATCCATGGACCACCAGGGAAGTCCCTTTGATTTAAATATTAAATATTAGAATATAGTAGCATTAAATTCGGAGTAGGCAATGGCACCCCACTCTAGTACTCTTGCCTGGAAAATCCCATGAACGGAGGAGCCTGGTAGGCTGCAGTCCATGGGGTCATGAAGAGTCGGACACAACTGAGTGACTTCACGTTCATTTTTCACTTTCAGGCATTGGAGGAGGAAATGGCAGCCCACTCCAATATTCTTGCCTGGAGAATCCCAGGGATGGGGGAGCCTGGTGGGCTGCCGTCTCCAGGGTCGCAGAGAGTCGGACATGACTGAAGCAACTTAGCAGCAGCAGCAGCAGCATTAAATTAAGGAAATGGGATTTTAATTAGTGGTTAAAATAGCTAAAAACTTATTGTGTATTCATCAATGTGTGTTGTGCACTTGGATAGTCAGAACTTTAAAGGCAACTCTGAAAGACTCCCCTGAAAGGCTGTCTTTGGTCCCTGATTGCACGTGTGTGTCCACAGAGGGGTGGGTGTCAGGAAGCAATAGTCCCAGAGTTCCCATCAAGAGGCCCCTGATTGGTTGACTTTCAGCACATCATTTGAGTTTTCCATCTCAATCCCTGCTCAGGTGAAATAACCCTACATGAAGTGTCCCATCTTCTTTGGCCTGTACTCCTAAGTGAACGGGCGTCGGGAAAGACCTGTTATGTTTCTGCAGTTAGGTTTTACCTCTGCTCTTAGTCCTGGAATGCGTTAGATCTTCTAAAATGATACAGAGGTGACTGTTGTACGAATAAAGACCACATGCGATGGCGATGATGAAGTGGGAAATTATGTAGCATTACATAGTCCACATGCCAGGCTGTTCTGAGGTCTCTTTCTACAGTGACCTTAAACGGACTACTGACTGTGCTTTGTGATCCTTGCCCCTCTTGTATCTAGTGAGTTTGTGGACTGAACTAAGTCATCTGTTTCCTTCTAGGTATCATTTATCACTGTGATCTGACCAAAGAGGAACTGGAGCCCAGAGTCTTCCGAGAGGTGACTGTGAAAGGAATTGACGCTTCCGATTACCAGACAGTCCAGGTAGGGGTATTTTATCTTGACAATGTGAGTTTAAAAATCTGACTTTCAGGCCAGACTGTGCACACTCCAGTTTGTCAGCAGCTATAGAGGTAATCCACAGCAACACCGGCCACAGATACTTGGGAACACCTGCTGCTTCTGGGCATCAAGCTTGGCGAGGTCCCTGGCCTCTTGGAGTTTACAGATTCTGCCACTCTTGACAGAAGTGTTCAGAGTCCCTTGTCTGGGGGATCAAAGCAACACAGTTTGTCTGCTTGCTTCAAAGTGGATTGTTTTCTGGCTCAGATCTTGTGGTGTGATTAGTAATAACATAGATTTTCTCTACAAAAAGTATTTACTCAAATGCTAGAAGGCTGTCTTTGCAGTCTGAAGTTCATCTGTATGTCTGCCTGGCACAGGGTGAGCGCTCAATAAAATTAGAATGGATGAATTAACTGTTTAACTGTCATGTGTGGCAAGCTCAATCTCTAGTCACCATCCTTTCAGGTTAAGAATCTCCATTTTTTTTGTTTTCTCAGTGGCTCACAGGCACTCCCGACTCTCAGAAATCAGATCACTCGTTGACAAATGATGCAAAACGACTCTGTTCTTTTGCAATGGCAGGTCACCTGCNCCACAGAGGGACCCTGGAGGCACAGAAAGAATGGAAGGAATTTGCACTGATCCTGAGTGAATGGGAAGGCTTCTTGCTAGGTGTTGAGCAGGGGGAGGTGATGTGACCTGATATGTTTTTAGAAGGATGACGCTCAGTGCTCCACGGAGATTGGATGGGAGGCAGGGAGGAGCCTGCTGTCCCCAGGAGGAGGTGACAGAGGCTGTTCCAGGGCAGCCACCATGGAGGGAAGAAAGGGAAGCGGGGGGCTGTGGGGGTGCTGGGGACAACTCCCAGTTCAGGCCGGTGGGATGGAGGTGATGGGAGTTCATCTGAGAGAGGGTGAGACCCGGAGGTGGAGGGCCCCACCTGTCAGCCAGTGCCAGTGGATGCTGACTGCCTGGCTCTGGGGCTTTGGGGAGAGGTGATGCTGGTTCCACAGTGAATCAAGGAGTGATCAGCAGCTGGCCAGACAAAGCAGGCTCAGGCCAGGCCCCCACAGGGCTCTGCGTCCCTGGCACGGCCCCACCCAGCTCAGCGCGGGCCTGGGGAGGAGGGTGAGGAGCCAGGCTGGCTCGGCACTGGTGGTGATGGAGCCTGGCCTCCAGCGGGGCAGCTGGCCGGAACCTCGTCGGTGGAGATGTACCGGCAGGCGCTGTTGTGGGGCTGCCGCTGCGTGGAGCTGGACGTGTGGAAGGGGCGGCCGCCCGAGGAGGAGCCGTTCATCACGCATGGCTTCACCATGACCACGGAGGTGCCGCTGAGAGACGTGCTCGAGGCCATCGCAGAGACCGCCTTCAAGACCTCGCCCTACCCCGTCATCCTCTCCTTTGAGAACCACGTGGACTCGTGAGTGGGACCCCAGTCTCAGTCCGGGGCAGTCCCCGTTGACCCAGGGACAGCCACTCACCATGGCACTGTGGGATTGCTCCTATGACCTCTGACCCTTTCAGTGATCTTGCCAGCCTCTGACCCACTCTGGGGACTGGACTTCAGCTTCACCCCAGGAACCTCTGACCTCTGACCTTGGCCCCACAGGGCGAAACAGCAGGCCAAGATGGCCGAGTACTGCCGTTCCATCTTTGGGGACGCTCTGCTCATCGACCCCCTGGACAAGTACCCGGTATGGGGCTCAGAGCCGGGGTGGAGCATGGGGGTTAGGGCGCCCAGCAGACGCTGACCTGTCCGTGCCCACCAGCTGGCCCCGGGCGTCCCCCTGCCCAGCCCCCAGGACCTGATGGGCCGCATCCTGGTGAAGAACAAGAAGCGGCACCGACTCGGCAGCGGCGTTCCTGACAGCTCCGTGCGCAAGCGGCCGCTGGAGCAGAGCAACTCGGCCCTGAGCGAGAGCTCTGCCACCACCGAGCCTTCTTCGCCCCAGCTCGGTGAGATTCTGGCCTGACCTCCAACCCCAGTCCCGACCCTAAGTCCCCACTTCTGAGTCCAGCCCTCCCTGGAGACATGCCTTCGGCTCCCAACCTGACCTCCCCACTCTCCAAGCCCCTTGCTGCCAGGGATGTGGTTCCATCACCTCCTGACCCTTCAGTCTCAGCCTCCAGCTAGCACCTCACAGAGGTGTTCCCTCTCGACCAGGTTGTGACTCAGACCTCTGACCTCAGTGAACCATCTCTCCTGAGACCCCCTTCTGAGTATACCCTCCCAGCGGGTCCTCTTCAGCTCACCCTGACCTCTCACTTTATTGAGGTCCCTCTTCCATCTGACCCCTGACTGCTCACCTCCCTAAGCCCCTTCCCGGGGTGTGGACCTAACTGACCCCTGACTTGGAACCCCACCTTGTCATCCTTACCCCCCGCCACTGTCAAGGCTGTTGTATCCCAGTTCTCAGCCTTCTGAGCCACCCTACCTATCTCCCTGAGTTACATCTCCCCAGAGTTACATCTGCACCCTAACCTTTGACCTTTGACTACACTGCGACTGGTTTTGATCCCATTCAACTCCTGACCTTCCCCCTCTCCCCAGCAACGCTGCACTGAGAGTACCCCTGGACTCTGTGAGGCAGCTCTGCACCCCCCGGGCCCAACCCTTCCTGGCTCCTGAGCGACTGTGTGCCCTGACCCCTGACCCCATGGCCTTGTCCTCTGCAGGGTCCCCCAGCTCTNCAGCAACGCTGCACTGAGAGTACCCCTGGACTCTGTGAGGCAGCTCTGCACCCCCCGGGCCCAACCCTTCCTGGCTCCTGAGCGACTGTGTGCCCTGACCCCTGACCCCATGGCCTTGTCCTCTGCAGGGTCCCCCAGCTCTGACAGCTGCCCAGGCCTGAGCAACGGGGAGGAGGCGGGCCTCGAGAAGCCCAGCCTGGAGCCTCGGAAGTCTCTGGCGGAGGAGGGTTTGCAACGGGGCCCTGATGCTCTTGGACCTGCCTACCGGGAGGATGAGGAGGAGGACGAGGAAGAGGAGGAACAGACGGACCCCAAAAAGCCGACCACGGATGAGGTCAGGCCTGCCAGCGGGATGAGGGGGCGGCGGCATGCCTTCACTTCCCAAGTGGGCTGAGCCCTGACTGTGCCAGGCACAGCCCTGAGCGCTGAGTCCACCTGCCCTCCCAGATTTCACNTCAATTACTTCAGGGTAGTGCTGCTTTTGACCCTGGTGTTTGTATTTATTCTGTATGTGATTTTAAAAGAAAATTCCCTGAGCTAATTGTTATTCCTTCTTACATTTTGAAGCAAATACTGCCCAGATTACCCTGCATGGTTAGTCAGTGCAGTTAATGGTGGTCACAGACGTGCATGTCCACCTGGTGGTGTAGCTCATAAGATGTACTGAGTGAAGGAGAGAGAAAAAGGAGGCTCAAAGAAACACACGGCTAAGCCAGCCACAGGGCTCTTCTTTGTGTGATGTGCTTTCGTTCAGGACCAGAGAGCTTGAATGGTGGTGGGGGCATGTGGGGTGGGAGTGTCCTGTTTTGCTGACATACACAGAACATAGCTACTATATAGTCTTTACTCAGTCCTGACTCCAGCTGTGGGAGAAAATTCATCTGTATAGGAAATACAATTTTGAAAATCAGATCGTGGAAAAACTTTCTCTTCCAGTCTGTGGTACACATAAAAATTAAGTTTTGGATAAGTTTATCATAGCTACCGTTGACTGATCTTTTTGCTTTTTTATGATGAATGACATGACCACTATGTAATATTGGTTAGAACATCTGTGCACATGTCCTTAAAAAGGAAATACTGAGCATTAGAAGTTACATTAATAACAAAGGTTTGGTGATAAGTGATTTATATGAAAAGAATCTTGTCTATATTTATGATCAGTAATATGTTTCATTTTAAACCGAAGGGAAAAAATAGGAAAATTTAGTCTGTCGATAAATATTTATGTGATGTGCAATGCCAGATGGTACTGTTTGAATCCAGAGACGTTCCAGACACAGCACAGGCACTGTCCCTGGAAAGTTTGCAGTCAGGCTGGAAAGCTGAGACACACAGTTCTGAGAGGTCAGATACCCCAAGATGTTATCACAGCGATCAGGGGAAAGGTGAAAGTTTCTGTCGGTACTGTGATATCCTGACCGGGATGCCCAGGGATTTTCCTGGGAGAGCTGGAACCTGGGTTGGGCTTTGAGGGATGGCTGCTTTTGTAAGCCCCAGGCCCCTACTGGGCCTCCTGAACAATTTCACCACAATTCTTTATTCAGAGAGCCTCTACCTTTTCGTAGCAGTTTAATATCATAATTTCACAGTAAATTCAAGAAGAAAGGAGTCCTGCCCTCAGCATCCTGTGCAGTAGGGCTGCCTCTGACAGCTCTTTCTTGTGGATAAAAGAGTGTCTGCACTGTGGCTGAATGTGGCATGACAAAGGATGCAGTGTAGCAAAAATGCACTTTTTGGTTTCTCGGTGTCTCGCTTGTGTTCAGCCAAAAATTTTTGACAGCTGAAAGATTGTCTTTTCTCCTCCTAAATTTGTAGACCTGAAAAAAAACAGTGAACTCAGTACACTCTGAATCAACTCCATTGACAACAGTTTCCACATGTTATAAAAGAATAAATTAGAAGGAAGATTCCATTATATGGGGCAATAGCAAACCTAAATCAACAGAGTACAGAAATAGTAAGGATTATAAGTATTTAACACAGATTTTATTACCTTGAGTCCTGTCCTCTTAAACTGAGGAATTTTACGCTTCTGAGGTTTACTGAGAATACTGCATGTGAGACATCAAGAACATCCCAAAGGTGATTTGCTTTATAACTGACCAGAAGCTGATTTTTAAAATTAGATGATTAGAAAATTAAAATTAGATGATTCGTTGAGTTTACCAAGATGCCATGGGGTAGAAGGAGTGGAGTTATTTTTCTTTAGTCTAGATTTTTGTAACCTTGCTAGTAATTTGTAGTTCAGTTCAGTTCAGTCGCTCAGTCATGTCGGACTCTTTGCGACCCCGTGAATCATAGCACGTCAGGCCTCCCTGTCCATCACCAACTCCCAGAGTTCACTCTGACTCATGTCCATCGAGTTGGTGATGCCATCCAGCCATCTCATCCTCTGTCATCCCCTTTTCCTCCTGCCTCCAATCTCTCCCAGCATCAGAGTCTTTTCCAGTGAGTCAACTCTTCACATGAGGTGGCCAAAGAACTGGAATTTCAGCTTTAGCATCATTCCTTCCAAAGAACATCCAGGACTGTTCTCCTTTAGGATGGACTGGTTGGATCTCCTTGTAATCCAAGGGACTCTCAAGAGTTTTCTCCAACACCACAGTTCAAAAGCATCAATTCTTCAGTGCTCAGCCCTCTTTACAATCCAACTCTCACATCCATACATAACCACAGGAAAAATCATAGCCTTGACTGGACGGACCTTTGTTGGCAAAGTAAGTTACTGGTCTACAGTTCAATCACTCAGTCGTGTCTGNCTCTTTACAATCCAACTCTCACATCCATACATAACCACAGGAAAAATCATAGCCTTGACTGGACGGACCTTTGTTGGCAAAGTAAGTTACTGGTCTACAGTTCAATCACTCAGTCGTGTCTGACTCTTTGCGATCCCGTGGACTGCAGCACACCAGGCTTCTCTGTCCATCACCAACTCCTGGAGTTTGCTGGGAAAGATTGAAGGCAGGAGGAGTAGGGGACGACAGGATGAGATGGTTGGGTGGCATCACTGACTCAACAGATGTGAGTTTGAGCATGTTCCAAGAGATAGTGAAGCACAGGGAAGCCTGGCGTGCAGCAGTTCATGGGGTTGTAAAGAGTTGGACATGACTGAGCCACTGAGCAACTGGCCTACAGGCTTTGCCATTCAACAAACATGAATCCTCAGAACAGTAATTAGTGTTTTAATTTAGCTCATTGACCTCTGTGCTGAGTGCACAACACATGCAGTTTTTGACTCATCCACATCCTTGGTCTGCTGACTATTGAACTAATATTGAACTAATAACATTTTTCTATAGCACTGTGTTCTCACAGTTAAGGATAGGTCGGAAATCTTCAGAACATGTTAGTTAAGAGTGAATGGGGGAATATTTTCCAAAAGAACCTTTTGAGAGACTATGGTGCTTGCATATGATTAGGAAATCGCTTTAAACTGAGTCAGTTGTTCTTTGGCAATTTTGTGCCTAAAGCTTTCATGTTATTTTTTTATATTACACTTCACAGAGACATATTCTTGCATAAACAGATTCCTGCGTTTCTTTAGAATTCTCTTTGTCTCACGGCCATTCTAGATTGAGATCATAATATTCATATTCAGAGGGCATATGTTTGTATCTGTTTCCTCTTTAGATAGCAGCTGTGTTAAAATAGTTCGACTGTATAAGATGATAAGAGTTTTTGTTCTCTTGCTATCTTAAAACAGAGAAATAGGTTATAGGGCCCCAGTGTGTGGTTGCTGCAGTCTCCGTACCACTTGTAAAGAAGTGTTCTTCCACGTTTTGAAGAAGGACGTTGTTTTGCAGCAGCCTGAGAATATGGAGCCCACTTAGAGTAAAAATCACAAGGTGGCCTTGAGAATTGAGTGACCAGACAGGCCTGGGGAGATCCCTTGAGCCTCCTGCAGGGCCTCCTTTGGCAAGGTATAAAACAGCTCAGGGCAACCCAGACCTCTGCCCACCTTCCTCAGTTTCTCTGAACTTTGCTTGCAGGAAATAGGCCTGCGATGAGATAAGAACCAGCAAAGCAGCTAAACCCCTGCCTAGTGGTTGACAGCCTGGGGAGGAAGGCCTTGGCTCCCCTGGGGATGCTGTGGTGACTTGACATGGAAATTTTTCCACCTTATTTTGATGAGATGTTAATGAGTTAAACAGGTGTTGTAAAATCACAAGGTGATTTTCATTTTTGTGGCTTACATTCATTTCTAGATGATGGGCTGAGTTTTTTATTCTTTAATAATGTCACTGCAATTGAAGCCATAATTGTCAGAGATTAAGGTGTCCATAAACTCATCAGCATAGGTGACAACTGTACTCAGTGGAGATTTGTTCATATTTAGTACGTACAAAATTTTTACTATTTCAACTATCTATAGATTTGAGTTTGCTGTTGTAGGTAATAAAACCATTTAAATAGATTAAATTTTGTTTAAATTGTTCCAAGAGTCCTGGCTTTTGAGATCCATAAAAAATGCAAGTTGCTGAGCTTTGCTGATACTGATTTCAGGTTACTCACAGCTAACAGTTAGCTCTAACCCCTTGCTAGAAAACTATCTTGGGAAAAGAATGTTGTTATATTTCATTAGCCTTTAAAAACAAGGTAGAAAGTCACTTCATTCTTATCAGAACTGTATCAGTAGTTTAGTTCTCATCTCTGAATAGTATGTGTGCTAATGGTGCTTATCTTAGGCTAGTTTAATAATTAGTTCTGTTTTTAGAAATGAATCTGAATGGATCTCAAGGTGTGTTACTCAAACTGTATTCAACTGTGAGCAAAAGGAAAAAAGTAAAAAATTACCATGGCTTAAAAGAGAGAGATGCTTATTTTTCCCTGTCACATAAAGGAAGTGCAGGGGAAATTGGTCCAGGAATGACTTGGTGTCTAAGGTGTAAGGAATCCAAGCTCTTTTTGTCTTGCTGCTGTATCATGGCTTCTTTCCTGCCATCTCCTCATGGTCCTAGAAGGCTGCAGGGGTTCCAGCCATGTTGCATCCACTTTCCACCCAGCATGACGGCAGCAATAGGGAGGAAGAGGGATGATCAGGAGGAGAGTGTCTTGTAAGCATGTTTGCCTGAAGGTGACATGTATTATGTCTGCTTTCATTTTATTGGTGAAAACATACTCCTAGCACAGGTTTAAAGATGCACTTTTATTCCCAGAAAGAGTGTGCCAGCTAAAAATTTGGGCCTTATTATCAAGGAAGTGGGAGAATGGATATTGGGGGACACTTAGCAATGTGCCACAGAACATAAAACAGGCCAGCAGAAACTTGGTTTGGACCCTGAGACCAAGGAGTCCAGACGCCACCTGGTGGCCAGGTATCTAAATCTCAGGATCCCATTGAGAAAACTAAGACCCCACAAATTTGAATTTTCAAATACTATCATTGTGAACAGTAGAAATCACACACTTTAGACACAGAAGCATCATTTCAAGAGGCTCTTGTCTCCCATAAAGAAAGGCATTTAATATTGCCTGTCAGTTCAGTTCAGTCGCTCAGTCATGTCCGACTCTCTGCGACCCCATGAATCACAGCATGCCAGGCCTCCCTGTCCATCACCATCTCTTGGAGTTCACTCAAACTCAGGTCCATCGAGTCGGTGATGCCTTCCAGCCATCTCATCCTCTGTCTTCCCCTTCTCCTCCTGCCCCCAATCCCTCCCAGCATCAGAGTTTTTACCAATGAGTCAACTCTTCGCGTGAGGTGGCCAAAGTACTGGAGTTTCAGCTTTAGCATCATTCCTTCCAAAGAACACCAGGGTTGATCTCCTTTAGAATTGACCGGCTGAATCTCCTTGCAGTCCAAGGGACTCTCAAGAGTCTTCTCCAATACCACAGTTCAAAAGCATCAATTCTTCACCGCTCAGCTTTCCTCACAGTCCAACTCTCACATCCATACATGACCACGGGAAAAACCATAGCCTTGACCTTAGTCGGCAAAGTAATGTCTCTGCTTTTGAATATGCTATCTAGGTTGGTCATAACTTTTCTTCCAAGGAGTAAGCGTCTTTTAATTTCATGGCTGCAGTCACCATCTGCAGTGATTTTGGAGCCCCCCAAAATAA